>SJYW01010954.1:1128948-1143329 GCA_006410735.1 Raphicerus campestris
TTCTCCAACATCACAGTTCAAAAGCATCAATTCTTTGGCACTCAGCCTTCTTCACAGTCCAACTCTCACATCCATACATGACCACTGGAAAAACCATAGCCTTGACTAGACGGACCTTTGTTGGCAAAGTAATGTCTCTCCTTTTGAATATACTATCTAGGTTGGTCATAACTTTCCTTCCAAAGAGTAAGCGTCTTTTAATTTCATGGCTGCAATCACCAACTGCAGTGATTTTAGAGCCCCCCAAAATAAAGTCTGACACTGTTTCCACTGTTGCCCCATCTATTTCCCATGAAGTGATGGGACCAGATGCCATGATCTTCGTTTTCTGAATGTTGAGCTTTAAGCCAACTTTTTCACTCTCTTTTTTCGCTTTCATCAAGAGGCTCTTTAGTTCCTCTTCACTTTCTGCCATAAGGGTGGTATCATCTGCATATCTGAGGTTATTGATATTTCTCCCAGCAATCTTGATACATACATACATATATATATATATATATATATATGAGTGATTCATTGTGCTGTACAGTAGAAGCTAACACATAGCAACCCACTCCAGTGTTCTTGCCTGGAGAATCCCAGGGACAGAGGAGCCTGGTGGGGTCTCCAGCCTGGTGGGCTCCTGGTGGAGCCGTCTATGGGGTCGCACAGAGTTGCACACAACTGAAGCGACTTAGGAGCAGCAGCAGAAGCTAACACAACATTGTAAAGCAACTAGACTTTAATAAAAATTAATTTTAAAATAGAATAAAAACAGACAAGCAAGACAACACCACCACCCAAAAAAGACCTTTGTGTATTAAAACACATATACATACACAAATCATTTTTTAAAAGCAGTGGTGGGTGTTTTTCTCCAACTCCAAATCAAAATCAGTTTTGGTCTAAGGGGAAACACACCTTCAGATACCTAATTCGAATGCTTATGACAAAGGACATCCCTGGTGCCTGGCCTTTGATCCATGTGTCTCCACGCAACACAGACGTTCTAGAATGAAAAACTAACAAGAACTTGAAAACCAACCCTGGTTTCCCAGCTCTGCTCCAATAATCCACGCCTTTATCCTGGTCTCTTTGCCAATCTGCTTCTGGAGACACCTCCAGCTCAGCCCTGAACAAACTCCCTCTTCTCTCTGAAAATAGCAAGAATCAAAAATGCTTTATCTTGGAGAAATCAAAAGCTTTCCAGACAAGCAAAAGTTAAGAGAATTTAGCACCACCAAAACAGCTTTACAACAAATGCTGAAGGAAATTCTCTAGACAGGAAACACAAGAGAAGGAAAAGACCTATAGAAAACAAACCCAAAACAATTAAGGAAATGGTAATAGGACCGTACATATCGATAATCACCTTACATGTACATGACTTAAATGCACCAACCAAAAAACACAGACTGGCTGAACAGATGAAACATGTGCATGTATGCACTTCCACTTACCACATCACTCTGCTTGACTCCCTAAATTGTATGTAATTGTTTTATATTGTTAAGTTACGCATGTTCCCATTATGGCTTGCAATTGTAATTATCTTTTATTTTTTGTCTGGCTGATAAAAATATCATTCCAACTGATACTCATCTTTCACTACTGTCAAAAAAAAAAACACACCAAAAAAATGCTCTATCTCTATTAAAAATCGAGGTGTACCCCACTGCGAGCACACAGGACCCCCCAGAGGCAGCCAGCATAGGGCCCATCTGCCTTCTAGCAAACATCGTGATCACAACTCGACCTCCAATCCCCAAACCTCAGCACCACCGCATGAACCCCACACACAGCCTGGTGAATGAGTAGACGGTGAATGAAAAAGAAACTGTTGAATCATCTTGCGGTAACTGTCAAAGGCTGAAGGCCCGGAGCCAGCAGGCACCTGAGAAGATGCAAAGGGGGTGGTTTCTAAGTGCTGCGGTTTAATGTAGGCCATGAAGTTCCCTCAACTGGGAAGACGTCCAAAAGTTCATTCTAATTTTTGCATAACATCTTATGAAAAAACCCGAATGAACTTCTGGCCAACCCAATACCTTGGCTGATGAGCAAAGTACAGAGGTTGCAGGTGGGAAAAAAAGGCTATGAATATTGAGAGGAAAGGGAAGAGGAGGAAGGAAAGTCCTTCCTTGAAGACAAAAACCTCATGGGAATTCCTGAAGGAGGCAGTTCTAGACCCCATCCTTGCATCCTGGGCCCCCAACAAGTAAACGAGGAACTGAGTACTGAGTAGCTGATGGAAGGGAACCTCCCCCTCCATCCTGGCTTTTCCCCTTCCTTCCTGAGCTTTTGCTAAACTGCCTGCTCCATCTCAATGCTCAAAAGAAGCCAGGCCAGTTCCCACACTCAAAGGGCTTGGAATCCAGCATGGAAGACAAAGCAAGAGGAAGAGGGGCCCTGCAGGCAGTTCTGATGAGCTATCATCAGACCTCAAGTGGCTGGATGGGCATTCCCTCCCTGGGATGGCCTGGTGGTTTTCTGGAATGGGGAGCTTTGGGTTTAGCAATTACCTTTACTTGGTTCGGTCGGGAGGAGCTGAGAGAAGGCAGAACAGCGAGTACCCAGTGGCTTTGCAGGGTAGGCTGAGAAGTGGGGTGTCTGTGGGCAGAGAGAGGAAGTCCTGGGGAGGGAGGGAGTGGGAGGGGAGGGAAGGAGGAAAGGGGAGGAAGGTGAGCNCATATACATACACAAATCATTTTTTAAAAGCAGTGGTGGGTGTTTTTCTCCAACTCCAAATCAAAATCAGTTTTGGTCTAAGGGGAAACACACCTTCAGATACCTAATTCGAATGCTTATGACAAAGGACATCCCTGGTGCCTGGCCTTTGATCCATGTGTCTCCACGCAACACAGACGTTCTAGAATGAAAAACTAACAAGAACTTGAAAACCAACCCTGGTTTCCCAGCTCTGCTCCAATAATCCACGCCTTTATTCTGGTCTCTTTGCCAATCTGCTTCTGGAGACACCTCCAGCTCAGCCCTGAACAAACTCCCTCTTCTCTCTGAAAATAGCAAGAATCAAAAATGCTTTATCTTGGAGAAATCAAAAGCTTTCCAGACAAGCAAAAGTTAAGAGAATTTAGCACCACCAAAACAGCTTTACAACAAATGCTGAAGGAAATTCTCTAGACAGGAAACACAAGAGAAGGAAAAGACCTATAGAAAACAAACCCAAAACAATTAAGGAAATGGTAATAGGACCGTACATATCGATAATCACCTTACATGTACATGACTTAAATGCACCAACCAAAAAACACAGACTGGCTGAACAGATGAAACATGTGCATGTATGCACTTCCACTTACCACATCACTCTGCTTGACTCCCTAAATTGTATGTAATTGTTTTATATTGTTAAGTTACGCATGTTCCCATTATGGCTTGCAATTGTAATTATCTTTTATTTTTTGTCTGGCTGATAAAAATATCATTCCAACTGATACTCATCTTTCACTACTGTCAAAAAAAAAAACACACCAAAAAAATGCTCTATCTCTATTAAAAATCGAGGTGTACCCCACTGCGAGCACACAGGACCCCCCAGAGGCAGCCAGCATAGGGCCCATCTGCCTTCTAGCAAACATCGTGATCACAACTTGACCTCCGGCCCCCAAACCTCAGCACCACCGCATGAACCCCACACACAGCCTGGTGAATGAGTAGACGGTGAATGAAAAAGAAACTGTTGAATCATCTTGCGGTAACTGTCAAAGGCTGAAGGCCCGGAGCCAGCAGGCACCTGAGAAGATGCAAAGGGGGTGGTTTCTAAGTGCTGCGGTTTAATGTAGGCCATGAAGTTCCCTCAACTGGGAAGACGTCCAAAAGTTCGTTCTAATTTTTGCATAACATCTTATGAAAAAACCCGAATGAACTTCTGGCCAACCCAATACCTTGGCTGATGAGCAAAGTACAGAGGTTGCAGGTGGGAAAAAAAGGCTATGAGTATTGAGAGGAAAGGGAAGAGGAGGAAGGAAAGTCCTTCCTTGAAGACAAAAACCTCATGGGAATTCCTGAAGGAGGCAGTTCTAGACCCCATCCTTGCATCCTGGGCCCCCAACAAGTAAACGAGGAACTGAGTACTGAGTAGCTGATGGAAGGGAACCTCCCCCTCCATCCTGGCTTTTCCCCTTCCTTCCTGAGCTTTTGCTAAACTGCCTGCTCCATCTCAATGCTCAAAAGAAGCCAGGCCAGTTCCCACACTCAAAGGGCTTGGAATCCAGCATGGAAGACAAAGCAAGAGGAAGAGGGGCCCTGCAGGCAGTTCTGATGAGCTATCATCAGACCTCAAGTGGCTGGATGGGCGTTCCCTCCCTGGGATGGCCTGGTGGTTTTCTGGAATGGGGAGCTTTGGGTTTAGCAATTACCTTTACTTGGTTCGGTCGGGAGGAGCTGAGAGAAGGCAGAACAGCGAGTACCCAGTGGCTTTGCAGGGTAGGCTGAGAAGTGGGGTGTCTGTGGGCAGAGAGAGGAAGTCCTGGGGAGGGAGGGAGTGGGAGGGGAGGGAAGGAGGAAAGGGGAGGAAGGTGAGCAGGAAGGAAGCTGAGGGGGAGGCAGGACTGAGAGAGCCGGGGACAGGAACAGATACAAGATGAAAATACAAGCTGTCACTAGACTCGGGCATGTCTGTTGTTAGGTGAAGGCACAGCAACAGACTGCTGCTGGCNGGAAGCTGAGGGGGAGGCAGGACTGAGGGAGCCGGGGACAGGAACAGATACAAGATGAAAATACAAGCTGTCACTAGACTCGGGCATGTCTGTTGTTAGGTGAAGGCACAGCAGCAGACTGCTGCTGGCTCTTCCTCCCCACCAGGATCCTGGGGGCTGTGTCATCCCTGCCCGAGGGCAGCTTCTGATTGGTCCAGGTCACCACTCGATCTCAACCTCCAGGATGGCGATTGGCTGAGAAATGAGACTTGAAGCTTCAAACAAGGAGGGTTACTTTTTAGGGTTCATGTGAGAGGTGCTGATGGGAGTGACCCCTGTTGTTGTTCAGTCGCTCAGCTGTGTCTGACTCTTTGTGACCCCATGGACTGCAGCACACCAGGCTTTCCTGTCCTTCACTGCCTCCCAGAGTTTGCTCAAACTCATGTCCATTGTGTCGGTGATGCCATCCAACCATCTCAACCTCTGTCGTCCCCTTCTCCCAATCTCAGTCTTTCCCAGCATCAGGGTCTTTTCCAATGAGTCGGCTCTTTGCATCAGGTGGCCAAAGTATTGGAGCTTTAGCTTTAGCATCAGTCCTTCCACTGAATAATCAGGGTTGATTTCCTTTAGGATTGGTTTAATTTCCTTGCTGTCCAAGGGACTCTCAAGAGTCTTCTCCAGCATCAGTCTGAAAACATCAGTTCTTTGGCGCTCAGCCTTCTTTTTGGCCCCTGAGAGATTAGCTAAGAAAGCAAGGATGGGTTTGCGGCCAACAGGTCAGGGTCTTTGAGGATGCCAAGCCCCATGGTCTACAAGTATAATCAGGCCTGACTCCCCCCTAAGGTCACACTCTTGACCACAGGATGGTGGTATCTGCTGGCTTATGGGGCTCCTTGTATCCAACTACAGTGATACCTTTGGTGATTCAAAGGATGTCTTTGGAGCAACCTTGTATGCATGTGTCCTGCATGCTCAATTGTGTCTGATTCTTTGCGACCCCAAGGACTATAGCCTACCAGGCTTCTCTGTCCATGGGACTTCACCAGCAAGAATACTCGAGTGGGTTGCCGTTTCCTTCCCCAGGGGATCTTCCCAACCCAGGGATCCAACCTGCATCTCCTGCACTGGCAGGTGGATTCTTTACCACTGCACCACCTGAATATTGTTGACATCGTTCAGTCGCTAAGTTGTGTCCAACTTTTTGCAACCCCATAGACTGCAGCACACCAGGCTTCCCTGTCCCTCATTACCTCCCAGAGTTTGCTCAGATTCATGACCACTGAGTTGGTGATGCTATCCAAAGATCTGATTCTTGCTGCCCTTTTCTCCTTTGCCTTCTATCTTTCCCAGCATCGGGGTCTTTTTCTGAACATTACTGTACACAAACTCACAGTAGAAGATCTACAGGGAAAATCCATCATTTTCAAAAATAGATCCATTCACCAAGTGTGTAGGAGGCACCCTTAGGGAGTTAAACATGCACAGGAGCCAGGACCCTGCTGGACCCTGAGAGCTACCTGTCCACCTACCTGTCCATGTACAGGTAAAAGGGAACTTGGAAAATGGCCACAGAGATTCCCTCAGGGGCCAATGATCCCCTGGACTTCAGGGCCTGGGGTCCCCAAAGGGCCAAGTGGAAATCAACACTCTGCCATGGCTGCCAGGAGGGGTTGGGGAGAGATCCTGGGGTTCTAGGGTCTTCCGTGATGTCTAAGGTCTCACAATAAGCCCATGTGTGAATATTCCATCACTCAGGCATGTCTACGTCTTTGTGAGCCCATGGACTGTAGCCCACTAGGCTCCTCTATCCATGGAATCCTCCAGGTAAGAATACTGGTATGGGTTGCCACTTCCTTCTCTAGGAGATCTTCCTGATCAGCC
The DNA here is from genome assembly GCA_006410735.1 of Raphicerus campestris. Lineage (NCBI taxonomy): Eukaryota > Metazoa > Chordata > Mammalia > Artiodactyla > Bovidae > Raphicerus > Raphicerus campestris. The sequence goes on from SJYW01010954.1 coordinate 1,135,464, forward strand.
ACAGAATGAACCTGCATCTCCTGTATCTCCTGCATTGACAGGAAAATTCTTTACCACTGTGCCACCTGGAAGCCCCACAGTAAGCCAGTAGATAGTGTCAAAGAAACAGAGGTTTGCATGTGGTCCGTAGAGCTATTGCTGTGAAGAGAAGGGTGAGTGATCATTAATCAGCAGTGCCGTCTCCTTTTGTTACAGTTAGGATCCCCCTTGTCACAGTCACAGCTATGTAAGAACCAGTCTCTGCTCCTGGAATCAACCCACCAGCAAAGCATTACTCACAGAGAGAGGGCCGAGTACAAATGTTGTCACCTGGACATCACTGTAAAGCAGAGGATGGACAGAAGGGAACTAGACAGACAAGGGATGCCATTGAAACTCAGTGCAACAAGGTAAATAAGAATAAAAACATATCCACACCAACACAGAAGAATCTCAGCTCTCTAGGAGGGAGAGAAGGGGGCAGAGGATTGTGGGAGAACACCCACCCCCCACCCCCCACAAGAACAGCATCAGTTCTGAGATCTCTAGACACAGTCAGAATGACCTCAGTTAGAAAATAGGCCTGCTTCCCTCCAAACTTGCAGCCCCTCCGAGGCAGCGAGCAATGAGAACCCAGGACCCTAGCCTTTCTACACAGACATTGGTTTCTTTCATGCAAAACACCCTTTTGGAATCAGTCAGCAAATCTCTGCACAGAAAAGCCAAAGTATTGCCCAACTTCAGATCCAACTCACGGCCAGAGGAACATGGAAAGAACTTAACAGGCAACACTAAGTGCCCTACTCAAGGTGAGACCTGGCTTCCGAGGTGCCCTTCCCAGCCATCCTCCACTCCCTGCAGTGACCCAGGGGCTCAGGAAGAAGCCGAGGAGGGGTGCCCAGTGCTGTCTGTCCCACACGGGCTCTTCCTTTCCTGGGCCACATCACCCGACTCTGTCTTTAGCAGGTTCCTTACTCCCACCCCCACTGACGTGGTTCTGCTGGGTGACCCAGCCCAGTGGCATGTCAAGAAAAGGCAACAGCAGTGGCCAGATGGGCCAGTGAGGGTGGCCTGGACCAGGCCAGAAGCCAAGAAGAGCCCCTCTCTTCCAGCCTGGCTGCTGAGCGGTGGACATGCACCCAAAGCTCCGAGGGCCACTAGGTGGCCAGAGTTCATCTGGACATGGGGCAAGCAGAGCCAAGGACTCCTGCCAGCATCAACCCGGATCTTGCCTTCCAGCCTCTGCACCCGAAATGAAGGTAAGCTCTGTTTTTCTGTCTCTGCAACTGAAACTAAAGTGAAATAAAAGCAAACTAATTGGGGTGCTTTTGGTTAATAACCACAAGTTTGGCTGAAACCCAACTCACAGTGGCCTGAACCATAAAGGGGACTTCCTGCTTCGTGGAGCTGGGGATGAGGAACACAGTGCAGGCTTCAGGGCACATGGACTCTGTGGCTTAATCATGTTATCAGAATGTGGAGTCCACTTTGCCTCTCTGAGTCATTTCCTCCTAAGGCTGGCTTCCCTGTTGGTGACAAAATGGCTGCATGCCTGTCAGCCTCACATTTAGACTCCACTCTGTCCAAAATAAGGTCTGCTCACCCAACAGATCTCTCAAATAAGCAAGGAAGCATCTTTTCCTGGACTCCTCAGAAACCTCCCTTCCCATTTCTTTGGCTGAAATCAGATCATGTGACTATTCCTGTACCAACTTGAGGAGTAAGACTGTGGCAAATAAGGAAGGGCTTCCCTGGTGGCTCAGACCATAAAGAATCTGACTGCAACGTGGGAGACCCCAATCCCTGGGTCAGGAAGATCCCCTGGAGGAGGGCATGGCAACTGACTCCAGTATTCTTGCCTGGAGGATTCCATGGACAGAGGAGCCCAGTGGGCTACAGTCCACAGGGTCGCCAAGAGTCTGACACAACTGAGCAAGTAATACAAATGAAGAAAAAAAAAAAAAAAAAAAAAAACGACTTCTGCACAATCTTCTCTAAGGAAATTTCTCACGTTAAATTAGTATACGGAATTTATTGACTGTAATTCAAATCCTGCAGATCCCANAAAAAAAAAAAAAAAAAAAAAAAAAAAAAAAAAAAAAAAACGACTTCTGCACAATCTTCTCTAAGGAAATTTCTCACGTTAAATTAGTATACGGAATTTATTGACTGTAATTCAAATCCTGCAGATCCCACTTCTATACTATCTCTCTCCTCTCCTCTCTAAAGAAAAGGAAGATAGGACTATGCCCTTTTCGTTTAAGGATTTTTTAATATGAACCATTTTAAAGTCTTTATTGAGTTTGTCACAATATTGCTTCTGTTTTATGTTTTGTTTTTTTGGCCACAAGACATGTGGGATCTTGGCTCCCTGACCAGCGATTAAACCTGCACCCCCTGCACTGGGAGGCGAGGTCCTACCCCCTGGACCACCGGAGAGTCCCAATCTCTGCCCTTTATAGGGCTCCCCTGGTGGCTCAGACAGTAAAGAATCCGCCTGTAATGCAGGAGACCTGGGTTCTGTCCCTGGGTCAGGGAGATCCCCTGGGGGAGGCACGGCAACCCACTCCACAGAGGAGCCTGGCAGGCTACAGTCTGTGGCCAAAGAGCTGGACACGACTGAGTGACTAAGCACACTAGCGTGCCCTTTCTAAACTTCATTACTATCACTTTTCAGAGTCAGATGAGCAATCACATACGAAAAGCATGTCACCAAGTGCACCCCTTGAGTAGATCCCAGCGCGGGGAAGCGGGCCCACTGAGCCTCCTGACCTTTACTGGCGCGAGTTTTAGTGCCTTTCTCTAGATCTCTCTCTCAGCCTCTCCCAGTCACTGCCTGTCTTTCTTTCTGCCAGGATCCTGAGGATGCACTCTTGGTTATTAATAGTTCATTTTTTTCCCTTCCAACTGTTGGTCCAACCAGAAAACAATTCTGCCTTTACAACCATAACTGGGAGGCAACACAGTCTGAATCATCATCTTAAAACTGTGATAAACACCTTCATCCAGTCAGAGATGCAGCCAGTAACCAAAAACTACGCCCATGTGTTCCCCCCTCCCCCGCCGCCTAGCTGCTCATCTCTCAGCCCTCGCCTGCCAACCCTTTTAAACCCTGGTTTAGCAGTCCTCTACTTTCATTTTATAGAGTTTCTCACATATCCAGGTATGTCTAAAGAGTGTGTGCTCAGTTGCTAAGCTGTGTCTGATTCTTTATGACCCTGTGGACTGCAGCCCGCCAGGTTCCCGGGCCCATCGGATTTTCGGGCAAGAATACTGGAGTGGGTTGTTGTTTCCTCCTCCAGTGGTCTAAAGAGTATACTGTTAGCACAAGTTATCCTACTTTATTAAAAAGAAGGGGGCTGGGAATCAGCACCCCAATGTTCATAGTAGCACTAGTCACAGTAGTCTGGACACCAAAGCAACCAAAGTGTCCATCAACAGATGAACAGATAGAGAAGATGCGGTCCATATACTCACAGGGATATATATGGATGGACTTGGAAATTATCATACTAAGGGAAGTCAGTCAAAAAGAGAAAGGCAAATAGCATGTGCTATCACCTACTAAACAAAGACAGACTCACAGATACAGAAAACAAATTTATGGTTGCCAAAGAAGAAAAGGGATAGGAAAAGGATAAATTAGAAGTTTGGGATTAGCAGATACAAACTACTATATATAAAATGCATAAATAACAAGGCCCTATGATATAACACAGGAAACTATATTCAATCTCTTGTAATAAACCATTATGAAAAAGAATATATATTAACTTTGCTGCACACCAGTAACTAACACTGTAAATCAACTCTACTTCAATAAGAAAAAAAAAACCCTAGTCTTTAGCAAGTTTGACATTCATAACACAATATCACTGTCCATACTCACTATACTGTGCCATCTGTCAGCCACAAGCTTGTGCCTTTCAATAACATCCCTCTTATTCCTCCTACCACCAGTCCCTGCTAACCACAATTCTATTCTGTTTTTACGAGTACACAGCTTTTTAAAATTCCATACAGAAGAGGAGCTTAGTTTTCTAATCAGCCTAAAGTCACATGTGGAGGAGACCAGCTCACCAACCATCCTTTCAGGCACCCGGGCTTATCACCTGTCCTTCATTCTCTATACACCCATCCTCAGGGACTAACCTGACCCAAACAAAACACTAATGCTAACCTGCCCTGGAAAGGAAGGTTCTCTCTGATCAAGAAAGTCTTGATCAGGGGCCAAGAACCCTGCTTGTTTATAAACCAGTATTTATTCATATTACTCACTTCACTCCTATTTTGAACAAACGCCCAAGGTTGACTAGACATTTAACAAAAGCCTCAAACACGAAAAACAGGTCAGAAGTACAAAGCGGGGAAAAAAGGAACTCAAGAAACAGAGACAAGGCAGAAAATAGAAAGAAATATCTCAGAACTTACCATCAAGTATGCCCAAGAAATAAGACATTTGGCAACCAGAAAACAAGAACAGATGCTCTAGAAAAGGAACAAGGGACTTAGAGAAACTTTGAAAATTACGACAGTAGTTATTTTAAATGACTCAAGAGAAGTTGGAAGATAAAGTTGAGAAAGTCTGCCAGGAAAAAAAAATGAAAAGGTAAAGAGATGAAATATAAGAAAGAAAAGATTAGGAAACTAGAAGACAAGCCCCAGAGGTTTGACATCTGAATCAGAGTTCAGATAAGATAGCAGTGGCAATAGTTGAAGAACAGCAGTTTCCAGATTAAAAGAGCCCCTGGCATGCCCCCAACAATGAAAGAGAAAGAGACCACCGTCAAGTCACAACACAGTAAAATGCCATAAAGCCAGTGCTAAAAACAAAGTCTTAGAAACTTCCAGGCAGGAGGAAGAAGAACAAGTCATATCTTTACATACTAAAATGCCGAGGTGCAGAAGGCGTCAGGTTCCTTAATAACAATGCTGGATATTTAAAGGCATGATGCCTTTAAAATTCTGCGGGAGATTTTATTCCCAGTCTAGAATTCTACACCTACACAAATATTCAGCCAATTTTGAGAGTAAATATTTTCAGACATGAAGATCTCAAAAAGTTAATTCTCTGGTATCCTTTTTCAAGAAGCTATTACATGAGAAACTGTCCTGCTTCTCGATGGCTATGGTAATAGTGTGCCCCAAAACTCAGTGGCTTCAAACAATTCCCTGTCACTATACCTCCTACTCTGTCAGGAACTTGGGCACACAGGATCAAGTATTAATAGAGATGCCTGTCTGCTCCTCACAGGTCTGGGTCCCAGCTTAGATAGTGTGAACAGCTGGGGGCTGGAGCAGTCAGGAATGGCCGGCATCTCTCTATGGGGCATCTCTTCAAGGACCAGCTTGGGCTTCCTCACAGCATGGCAGCCATAGGCTGGTGCAGAACTTTCCACCCGGAAGCCAGGGCCTCAGGAGACAGAGCAGAAGGTGCCAGTCACAGTCACACAGACCTGAGCCTAGACACTGGCCTCTGTCACTCCAACCATGCCCGTGGACCAGAGCAGTCCCCGAGCCACCCAGACTCAGGGGAGGGGACACAGAAGCACCCCTCTCAGCGGGGATGATGCTAAAGAGCATGTGGCCACCTCTAATCCTCCACAAAGAGGACCAAGAAAGAGAAGGCCTGGGAAAACAGAGGCTTGACTTTAAAGGAGATGCAAAGGAAACTCCCCAGGTGACCAGGAAGACGATGGTAAAGCCAGTCCAGGCTGAAGCCCCAGAGGGACACCTCCTGGATGGATTTCTCCACGGGGAGGGATGGGAATGGCAGATACACGACAGGTGTGACCAAACCACTGTTTTGTTGTTGTTGTTAAGCTGCTAAGTCCTGTCCAACTTTTTGAGACCCCATAGACTGTAGCTCACCAGGCTCCTTTGTCAATGGGATTCTCCAGGCAAGAATACTGGAATGGGTTGCCATTTCTTTCTCCAAGGGGATCTTCCTGACCCAGGGGTCAAACCTGCATCTCCTGCAAGCCTCCTGCCCTGCAGGCAGGCTCTTTACCACTCAGCCACCAGGGAAGCCCTTGACCAAACTGAGAGGACTGTAACTCTTCCGTCTAGAAGTGCACAGGCCAGTGAGTGACAGTTTTACATAAAACTAAGCACATGAATAAAGGTAGAAATTGTTATACCAGGAGAACACCAAAAGTTGTCAAAGAAAGGAAATGAAAGATGTTATACTATGGGGCATGGCAGGTAATAACAATGTAGTCACAGCAGTGTGAACCCTGGATACCAATTAAGTAAAAATGGGGACACACTGATTTGCAGGAATAAGGAAAGAAAGTGGGCAGTCATGGGAATCTTCATTTTCTATACTGCTAAGTCACTATCTGGGCTTCTCCAGTGGCTCAGACAGTGGAGAATCTGCCTGCAACGCAGGAGACCGGGTTTAATCCTTGCTTCCCTGGAGAAGAGACTGGCTCCCACTCCATTATTCTTGCCTGGGAAATCCCATACACAGAGGAGTCTGATGGGCTACAGTCTATGGGTTTCCGAGAGTCAGACACGACTGAGTGGCTAACAAACACACACACACAAATCACCGTATAATCAAGAAGTAGCTCTGTTTATGAATGTTTTAAAGGAAAATAGAAGCAAATGACATAAGAATCCCCTGAAAGACATGAAAGCGTTTGCCAGTGAGAAAAGGGAATGAGGGGTGAATGGGGTAGAATAGGGGCAGATTTTTTTCACTACAAACCTCATAGTGTCTCTTTTGTATTAAGTGGGTTAATACATTGTATTATGAAGATAAAAATAAATTTTAAAAGAGAAAGCTGTAGAACACATAGTATATTTCTGTTTATCCAAGCAAATGTTCACATGTCTATGTGAGCTCATAGAAAAATAGGAAAAATAGGAAAAAAATCAAACTCTACAACACTAAAGTATTCAAAGTGGTTGGAGGCCCAAACACCCATCAACATATGAATGGACAAACAAAATGTGAAACATCCATCTAATGAAGTATTGTTATTCAGTTGCTCAGTCCTGTCCAGCTCTGCGACCCCATGGACTGCAGCATGCCAGGCTTCCCTGTCCCTTACTATTTCCCTGAGTTTGCTCAAACTCATGTCCATCTAGTTAGTAACGTCATCCAACCATCTCATCCTCTGTAGCCCCCTTCTCCACTTGCCCTCAGTCTTTCCCACTGTAAAGAAATAGAGGACAACAACAGAATGGGAATGACTAGAGATCTCCTCAAAAAAAATTGGAGACGCCAAGGGAACATTTCATGCGACGATGGGCACAGTAAAGGATGATGGGGTATTATCCAACCTTAAAAAGGAGATTCTGTCATCTGTTGCAACATGAAGGACGTTCTGCTAAGTGAAAAGAGCCAGACACAAAAGGTCAGTGATTGCATGATTCCACTTAGATGACATAACTAGAGAAGTTCAAATTAAGAGAGACAGAAAGTAGAGCTGTGGCAGCCAGTGGCTGTGGGGAGGAAGGAGAAGGGGATTGATGTTTAACGGGTACAGAGTTTCAGATTGCGAGGATGCCAGAGTTCTGAGATGCATGCCGGTGATGGCTGCATGGTACCGCAGATGTACTTCATGCCACTGTGTACTCAGTTCTAGTGAGCTGGGTGAGCCTGGAGCCCATGACAGTCAGAAAGAGAAAGGGAATTCAGAAAGAGAGGAACAAACGTTGTCTATTAACACATACATGTGGAATCTAGAAAAATGGTACTGATGAACCTATTTGCAGGCAGGGCATGAATAGAGACACAGACACAGAGAAGAAACGCTGGACACAGTAGTGGGAAGGAGAGGGTGGAAGAAATTCAGAGAGTAGCACTGATATACACACTGCCATGTGTAAACAGATAGCTAGTGGGAAGCTGCTGTCCAGCACGGGGAGCTCGGTTGG
>SJYW01010954.1:1143491-1173699 GCA_006410735.1 Raphicerus campestris
GACCCATGGGGGGGGGGGGGGGTTCAGGAGTGGGGGGACATATGTGTACTTATGGCTGATTTGCATTGTTGTATGGCAGAAGCCAGAGGAATACTGTAGAGCAATCATCTTCTGATTAAAAATAAATTTTTAAAATTTAAAAGTAAAAAAGGTTAAAATGGTCGATGTTTTTTTCTGTTTATTTCACCACATTAAAAATAAGTGGCTGGAGACTTCCCTGGTGGTCCAGCAGTTGAGAATCCGTCTGCCAATGCAGGGGACACAGGTTCGATCTCCACACCAAGAAGATTCCACATGCCACAGAGCCGAAGCCCGAGCACCGCAACTACTGAAGCTCATGTGCCTAGGACCTGTGCTCTGCAACAAGAGAAGCCACCGCAGTGAGAAGCCCACATGCCTAGATGAAGAGTAGCCCCTGCTCATGGCCACTAGAGAAAGCCCACATGCAGCAAGGAAGACCCAGCACAGCCAAAAACCAGTTCAGTCGCTCAGTTGTGTCTGACTCTTTGCGACCCCATGAACTGCAGCACTCCAGGCCTCCCTGTCCATCACCAACTCCCAGAGCCCACCCAAACCCATGTCCATTGAGTCAGTGATGCCATCCAACCACCTCATCCTCTGAAGTCCCCTTCTCCTCCTGCCCTCAATCTTTCCCAGCATGAGGGTCTTTTCAAATGAGGCAGCTCTTCAGATCAGGTGGCCGAAGTACTGGCGTTTCAGCTTTAGCATCAGCCCTTCCAGTGAACACCCAGGACTGATCTCCTTTAGGATGGACTAGTTGGATCTCCTTGCAGTCCAAGGGACTCTCAAGAGTCTTCTCCAACACCACAGTTCAAAAGCATCAATTCTTCAGCATTCGGCTTTCTTTATAGTCCAACTCTCACATCTATACATAACCATTGGAAAAACCATAGCCTTGACTAGACAGGCCTTTGTTGACAAAGTAATGTCTCTGCTTTTTAATATGTTGTCTAGGTTGGTCATAACTTTCCTTCCAAGGAGTAAGCATCTTTTAATTTTATGGCTGCAATCACCATCTGCAGTGATTCTGGAGCTCAGAAAAATAAATAAAATAATAATGAATAAATAATAATTTTAAAAAATAAGCAGTTGGGGGAGGGGACAGTTTGGGAAACTTTCCGGTTTTCAATATTATCTGACTCTTTCCAATGAGGTCTTCACCATGTGCTTGAGTGAAGGCTGTGGGGGAAAACCAAATTTCGGCAAAGGTTAGGAAGAGAAATGTGCATTGCTCCAGGGAAGGAAAGAAAAGGCAGTGAAGAGAAAGAAGGGGGACAGGGAAGCAGCCGGCTCAACACAGCCAGGCCAGGGAGGGGAGCCCTGAGGATGGATCATCAGGGAGGTCCCATCAGTCTAGAAACTTCTAGTGAGGCCTGTGAGCCTTACAGGGCTTCCCAGGTGGCGCTAGTGGTAAAGAACTCACCTGTCAATGCAGGAGACATAAGAGAGGAGGGTTCAACAGCTGGGTCGGGAAGATCCCTGGAGGAGGGCACAGCCACCCACTCTAGTATTCTTGCCTCAAGAATCCCATGGACAGAGGAGCCTGGCGGGCTACAGTCTACGGTGTCGAAAAGAGTCAGACGCGGCTGAAGCGACTGAGCACAGAAGCCTTACATGTGCACACCCACTCACCAGCCTGGCCCCCAGGAGAGAGCCCTGCTTTGCCAAGAAACAAACTCGAAAACGTGTGAAAAGCTTATCATGTTTCAGATCTTGCTCTTTTTTGATGGGGACCATCTTAAAAGTCTTTATGGACTTTATGGACTTTATGGACATGATCGCTTCTGTTTTCTGTTTTGGTTTTTGGCTGCGAGGCATGTGGGATCTTAGCTCCCTGACTAGGGACAGAGCCTTCATCCCTGCATTGGACGGTGAAGTCTTAACCACTGCACCACCAGGGAAGTCCCCGGATGTTGTTTTTAAATATTCCCTACAACCTCAGGAAGGAGCCTCAAGTGGCCCAGAATCCGCTGCTGCCCCAGCCAAGGGCATGCTGTCCTATGGACCTTGGGGCAGGTGGGACCTTTAGACATGGGGACATTCCCAGAGCCTGGAGGACCTGCCATCAGAGTGAGGACAGGGAGGACTCAGCCTGGCAGGCTGGTCTTGGGGAGAGAGGGGGGAGGCTGGGCTGCACTCGCACCACATCTGGCGCAGTACCCCAGAGGATGAATCCCTGCGCTCAGAAAACTGCAAAACCAGGATTTTGGTTTTCTGAGGAAGCAAACTGTTTCCTGGGCTCTATGTCCTGGGAGTGCCTGACACTGTACAAACTTCCCACAGTACACACAGCACTCACACTCATGAACCTCACCCCCTCCAACACCTGCTTGAATTTCAAGGGCCTGGGGATAGGGGACTGGCTACAGGAGGCCTCATATTGTATCTGTGAATCCATGTCTGGTGTTTAGTTGGTCAGTCACGTCTGACTCTTCACCACCCCATGGACTGTAGCCCACCAGGCTCTTCTGTCCATAGGGTTCTCCAGGCAAGGATACTGGAGAGGGTTGCCATGCCCTCCTCCAGGGGGATCTTCCCAACCCAGGGATCGAACCTGGTTTTCCTGCATCGCAGGCAGATTCTTTACCATCTGAGCCACCAGAGAGTTTTATTTCTGGCCTCTCATGGAGCCTTTTACTGTGGCAGAAGGTTAAAAACATCAAGAAGTCAGGTCACTGTCTTCGAACACAGGATAAGATCACATCTGATAGTACAAGGTGAACTTTCAAGCAGATACTAAGATCTTTAATCACTGGGGATGAAAAAAAAATAGTATGACATTTAAGCTATTACAACTCTGAAATTATGAAGTCAATAAACAAGAACTGGAGAGAATGGAAAAGTGTTTGTTAGAGTAACGGGGTCTGAATCTCTTTCCCCCCACGTATTTTTTAGGTGTTATACCACAGCCAGCATTAAGGAAAAGCCACTCAACAGTTTCTCACTTAAACCAGCAGCACAGATGTTATCTCCTTTCTGCAGATGGAAGCTCAGGAAGGTAACATCTCCCTTGGTGACAATCACAAGGTAATGTGCTGCTGGCTGCTGGCTGGCTTTCCAACTCCAGCCTGCCTTTCCCTCTGTCCCAAAGCAGACTGCACAATTCACAGCAAAGAATCTTCTACTTGGCCCAAATCAGTGGTTTAGATGTTAGCATTCTTTTCCATCATTTAAACTGCAGTTATCTAAATAAGAAAAGACAGAGATGACAGCCCAGGAACTAAACTGAAAAGACACAGGAAGACAGGAAAAGGGACGTGTATAAAGGCAGTGGTCTCCAAGCTTTTGGGCACCAGGCACCGATTTCATGGAAGGGGATTTTTCCATACACTGAGGAGGGGGATGGTTTTCAGATGATTCAAGGGTATTACGTTTCTTCTGCACTTTATCTCTATTATTACTACATCAGCTCCATCTCAGATCATCAGGTATTAGATCCCCGAGGTTGGGGTCCCCTGTATAAAGGGTTGTGACAGAACCTAGTATCACTTAAAGCAGCAGGAGACCTCCTTGCCCTCTTAAAAATTCTTGAGGCCTCCACACAAACCTGTACATGGATGTTTCTAGTAGCTTTACGCATAACTTCCAAAACGTGGAAGCATTCAAGGTGGACTTCAGTAGGTGACTGGATAAATGAACTGGTTCATCCAGACAATGGAGCAGCATTCAGCACGAAAAAAGAAATGAGCTCTCGGGCCATGAAAAGACATGCAGAAAGCTTAAACACATATTACCGAGTGAAATAAGGCAATCTGAAAAGGCTACATACTGTATGATCACAACTATATGATTCTAAGAAGGCAAAACTGTGGAAACAGTGAAAAGATCAGTGGTTGCCAGGGGTGAGTGGTGACAGAAACACAGAGCTGACAATGTTTCAGGCGGTGAAAACGCTCTGGATGACACCATAATGATGGGAGCAGCGCTGCGCTCAGTGGTGTCCGACTCTTTTGCAACCCCGCGCACTGTAGCCCGCCAGGCTCCTCTGTCCATGGAATTTTCCAGTCAAGAATACTGGAGTGGGTTGCCATTTCCTCCTGCAGGGCATCTTCCCAATCCAGGGACTGAACCCACATCTTCTGCATTGGCAGTGAATTCTTTACTACTGAGCCACCTGGGAAGCCCCTATAATGATGGGTACGTGTCACTAAACATTTGTCCAGACCCACAGAATGTACAAAAACCATTTGTCCAGACTCATAGAATGTACAACACCAAGAGTGAACTCTAACATAAACTGTGGTCTCTGAGTGACTATAATGTACCCATGTAGATTCACCTTTGGCTAAGAAAAAAAAGAAAAGTCTATTCTGGAGAGTGATGTTGATAATGAAAGAGGTTATGCCTGTGTGGAGACAGGAGGTATTAATATATGGGAAATTTCTATACCTTCCTCTCAGTTTTGTTCTAAACCTAACACTGCTCTTTAAAATTGTCTTTTAAAAAATTATTGGGGTCTGCAAATATCTATGGGTATTTATGGTATTTATATTAGAAATTATAAAAGAAAAAGATGTTTAAATATTTATATCATTTGAATGTAACAATAAAACTCATTAAATGTCTACGAAAAGAACTACACTTTTAATTAGAAAAGTGGCATTGTTCTGCATCTTTACAAGTCTGGTTAACGTCTGCCTTGAAATAACTGGATGCTGCTCTGCTTCTGCAGATATGTTGGGAAATTATACATCCTATAGTTTCTGGGAACTACCATTGTACCNTTGTTCTGCATCTTTACAAGTCTGGTTAACGTCTGCCTTGAAATAACTGGATGCTGCTCTGCTTCTGCAGATATGTTGGGAAATTATACATCCTATAGTTTCTGGGAACTACCACTGTACCTTCATGAGAAAATGAGGATGAAAGGGTCAGTAACTGCTTTGTGTTATCACTAAAATAATTTCTAACTTGTGAAGCTCCTAAAAAAATCTTGGGTACCCCCAGGAGCCCCTGGACCATGCTTTGAGAAAGATAACATAAAGAAGACGGTGTGAGAGAGAGCGGGAAAGGACAAGTTGGGGAGACAAGGGCCCACCCACCATCTCACCTGTCACCTCCCCTAAGCCCTGCTCCCTATACCAGTTACCTCCAGTGCAGAAACCACAGCTTCCTCCCCAAGGATGACCTGCTTTTATTCCGGGCATCTCCTTCTTCAGCCTAGCTCATCCTTGAGACAGAAACATGTGCTAACTGGTTAATCTTCCTCCAGAACATACTGGTGTTTTTTAACTGGGGCTTTCTTAAATTAAAACTCCAAAGCCTGATTCTTAAAATGGGCTTATCAGACTACCTGAGATGGGGTGAGACACCCAGCAGAGCGCAGGAGAAAGTCCTCAACGAGACACAAGGGCTGGTCCTTGGGTTATTTTCTCCGTCTGCAAACTTAGGCTGCACCAAGCCCTCTGTCCACTTTTCTGGGCTGTGCTGCCATCAAATGACTTCTGGGCCTGAATCCACCTTACAACCCAAGCACCCCAGCAGCTGTTCACCCGCCCCTGCGCACACCTGGGCTCCACGAGTCCCCTGGGAGTCCGCAGCATGCCAGCAACCAGATAGGACCCCAGGCAGAGCCAGTCCATCCCTGTGCCAGGAAAATGCGCTCACTTCTCTGCAGGCACGAACTGGGATAACGCTGTTCTGCGCCGCTTTCCGCGCTTCTGTTCCGGACCAGGCGACACGGTGGCCCTGGGGGCGCTCCACACCCGCTCCAACCCGGTTTTCTGCCCCCTCTCCCGGCAAGGGGTGACACCCAAAGGCGGGGACTCAAGAAACAGGTTAGGAAACAGGTTTAGAAGCTACCGCTCTGGGCCGAGCATCCCGTCCGCCGCTGCGGGTCGCGCCCGTTCGTCCCTGCTCTCCGTGTAGGAGGGAGCGCGGTGGGCAGAGGACACCTCCTGAGGGCCACGAAGTCGCCGGCTCTGCGGCGTCCACAGGACTGGGGTGGGCAGCCCACCTTCGTCAGGTCGGGAGGGACCTGTTTTCGGGCGCAGCACACAAACCCCAGCTGGCCCTGCCCGGGGTGCAACGCGGGGTGCCCTCGGGGACGCGTACCTGGGCCGGAAGAGCGGACAGCCGCCCAGGAGCCCGCGCAGCTCGTTTTTGAGGCTCCAGAACTCGCCGTCCAGGTAACGGTGCAAGGATGAGTCCCCGAGCCCCAGGTCCGCCGGCTCCATCGTGCTGTCGGGCCTCTGGCGCGTCTCTGGGGCCGCTGCCCCGCGCGCCTCCTCCCGCAAGTAGCCCGGAGCGCACGCCCTCTCCTCTCCACGCCGCTGGCCAGTCTCCTCCCTCCTCCGCCGCTTGCCCCGCCCTCCCGCGCGCTGACCCTACCCCGACGCTGCTGCCTGGGCGCCCAGTGAAGAAAGGTCCGAGGAGTCTGGGCTCTTACAATGGTCTCCCTCCCCGCCTTGCCCCGGGGCTTGAGCTCCTGCTGCCTGTGCCCTCGGCTCAGCTGTCCAGTCGGTGGCCCACAAGAACCCTAGAGGGGAGGTTGGTCTGTTGACACCAGGGCCTGGCTGCTCAGAGCTGAGGCATCTCAGAGCGGACCTCTTGTATCAGCAGCCTCTCTGCGCCCAAGATCCAAGATGGCCTGGGCCATGCTCTGGCCCCAGGTCAGCTGCAGCTTGGCATTCCAGCGAACTTTAATATTACTGTAATCTGCGGGGGGGGAGGGGGGGGGGCTGGGGCTACAGGGTAGCTGGGAGATGCAGACAGAACAAACAACGAACAAACATAAACTCATCTCCCAGAACCCTCCTCCTGTTGTTCTAACAAGTGACAAACATGCATTCCTTTCCTCTAAGTCTCATTTACTTTACCGATTCTCCATCTAAGTAGAAAGGGAATGTTAGTTGTTTCTTTCAAAGACCACTGGGCTGGGGAGATGACTCAGGCAGTGTGCTGTAGTTGGCCCTTGGGTCTCTGTCTGCTGTCATTAGGTTAATGAATATCATCTGTATTAGTTTCCTTCTTGTTGCTCAGTCCTAAGCCTTATCCCACTCTTTCCAACCCATTGACTGCAGCACACCAGGCTTCCCTGTCCTTCACTATCTTTTGCTCCAACTCATGTCCGTTGAGTCGGTGATGCCATCCAACCATCTCATCCTCTGTCACCCTCTTCTCCTCCTGCCCTTAATCTTTCCCAGCATTGGGGTCTTTTCCAAGGAGTCAGCTCTTCACATCAGGTGGCCAAAGGATCGGAGCTTCAGCTTCAGCATCAGTCCTTCCAGTGAATATTCAAGGTTGATTTCCTTTAGGATAGACTGGCTTGATCCCCTTGCAGTCCAGGTTTTTAGCTCTATATTTTCATGATGCTGTGTGAGCCAAGGACTGTTCTGAGGCATAGAGCCCCCGTGCCCCTCTTCTCCTGAGGACTCTGGAGCCTGGGCAATCCCTGGGGCCTGCCTGGAGCCACAGCTCTGCTTTAGCTGACGGTCTCCCCCTTCCAGGGCACTGGAGCCTATGTTTGTTGTGAGGGTTGGTTTGTTGTGAGGGTGTTGTTAGGAGGGGCACCACCAGTTGCACACGAGCCCTTGCTGTGAACCTGCTTCTGCCCAAAGGCCTGCCCTGCCCCAAATTTGTCTGTGACTGATCTTGTAACTTTAGATAAGAATCTTCATCTCTCTCAGTTTCAACTTCTTCATCTGAAACGTGTGGCTAATATGATCTACAATTTTTAAAGTCTATAATTATGTGTACATAATATTTGCCTCATATTAGGTGTTCTGTGATGGTCAGTGGGATGTTCTATGGGATTATTTAAATTGTGGATATATTCCACAGTGACTGCAGAAAATCTGAANCTGCGCTCAGTGGTGTCCGACTCTTTTGCAACCCCGCGCACTGTAGCCCGCCAGGCTCCTCTGTCCATGGAATTTTCCAGTCAAGAATACTGGAGTGGGTTGCCATTTCCTCCTGCAGGGCATCTTCCCAATCCAGGGACTGAACCCACATCTTCTGCATTGGCAGTGGATTCTTTACTACTGAGCCACCTGGGAAGCCCCTATAATGATGGGTACGTGTCACTAAACATTTGTCCAGACCCACAGAATGTACAAAAACCATTTGTCCAGACTCATAGAATGTACAACACCAAGAGTGAACTCTAACATAAACTGTGGTCTCTGAGTGACTATAATGTACCCATGTAGATTCACCTTTGGCTAAGAAAAAAAAGAAAAGTCTATTCTGGAGAGTGATGTTGATAATGAAAGAGGTTATGCCTGTGTGGAGACAGGAGGTATTAATATATGGGAAATTTCTATACCTTCCTCTCAGTTTTGTTCTAAACCTAACACTGCTCTTTAAAATTGTCTTTTAAAAAATTATTGGGGTCTGCAAATATCTATGGGTATTTATGGTATTTATATTAGAAATTATAAAAGAAAAAGATGTTTAAATATTTATATCATTTGAATGTAACAATAAAACTCATTAAATGTCTACGAAAAGAACTACACTTTTAATTAGAAAAGTGGCATTGTTCTGCATCTTTACAAGTCTGGTTAACGTCTGCCTTGAAATAACTGGATGCTGCTCTGCTTCTGCAGATATGTTGGGAAATTATACATCCTATAGTTTCTGGGAACTACCATTGTACCTTCATGAGAAAATGAGGATGAAAGGGTCAGTAACTGCTTTGTGTTATCACTAAAATAATTTCTAACTTGTGAAGCTCCTAAAAAAATCTTGGGTACCCCCAGGAGCCCCTGGACCATGCTTTGAGAAAGATAACATAAAGAAGACGGTGTGAGAGAGAGCGGAAAAGGACAAGTTGGGGAGACAAGGGCCCACCCACCATCTCACCTGTCACCTCCCCTAAGCCCTGCTCCCTATACCAGTTACCTCCAGTGCAGAAACCACAGCTTCCTCCCCAAGGATGACCTGCTTTTATTCCGGGCATCTCCTTCTTCAGCCTAGCTCATCCTTGAGACAGAAACATGTGCTAACTGGTTAATCTTCCTCCAGAACATACTGGTGTTTTTTAACTGGGGCTTTCTTAAATTAAAACTCCAAAGCCTGATTCTTAAAATGGGCTTATCAGACTACCTGAGATGGGGTGAGACACCCAGCAGAGCGCAGGAGAAAGTCCTCAACGAGACACAAGGGCTGGTCCTTGGGTTATTTTCTCCGTCTGCAAACTTAGGCTGCACCAAGCCCTCTGTCCACTTTTCTGGGCTGTGCTGCCATCAAATGACTTCTGGGCCTGAATCCACCTTACAACCCAAGCACCCCAGCAGCTGTTCACCCGCCCCTGCGCACACCTGGGCTCCACGAGTCCCCTGGGAGTCCGCAGCATGCCAGCAACCAGATAGGACCCCAGGCAGAGCCAGTCCATCCCTGTGCCAGGAAAATGCGCTCACTTCTCTGCAGGCACGAACTGGGATAACGCTGTTCTGCGCCGCTTTCCGCGCTTCTGTTCCGGACCAGGCGACACGGTGGCCCTGGGGGCGCTCCACACCCGCTCCAACCCGGTTTTCTGCCCCCTCTCCCGGCAAGGGGTGACACCCAAAGGCGGGGACTCAAGAAACAGGTTAGGAAACAGGTTTAGAAGCTACCGTTCTGGGCCGAGCATCCCGTCCGCCGCTGCGGGTCGCGCCCGTTCGTCCCTGCTCTCCGTGTAGGAGGGAGCGCGGTGGGCAGAGGACACCTCCTGAGGGCCACGAAGTCGCCGGCTCTGCGGCGTCCACAGGACTGGGGTGGGCAGCCCACCTTCGTCAGGTCGGGAGGGACCTGTTTTCGGGCGCAGCACACAAACCCCAGCTGGCCCTGCCCGGGGTGCAACGCGGGGTGCCCTCGGGGACGCGTACCTGGGCCGGAAGAGCGGACAGCCGCCCAGGAGCCCGCGCAGCTCGTTTTTGAGGCTCCAGAACTCGCCGTCCAGGTAACGGTGCAAGGATGAGTCCCCGAGCCCCAGGTCCGCCGGCTCCATCGTGCTGTCGGGCCTCTGGCGCGTCTCTGGGGCCGCTGCCCCGCGCGCCTCCTCCCGCAAGTAGCCCGGAGCGCACGCCCTCTCCTCTCCACGCCGCTGGCCAGTCTCCTCCCTCCTCCGCCGCTTGCCCCGCCCTCCCGCGCGCTGACCCTACCCCGACGCTGCTGCCTGGGTGCCCAGTGAAGAAAGGTCCGAGGAGTCTGGGCTCTTACAATGGTCTCCCTCCCCGCCTTGCCCCGGGGCTTGAGCTCCTGCTGCCTGTGCCCTCGGCTCAGCTGTCCAGTCGGTGGCCCACAAGAACCCTAGAGGGGAGGTTGGTCTGTTGACACCAGGGCCTGGCTGCTCAGAGCTGAGGCATCTCAGAGCGGACCTCTTGTATCAGCAGCCTCTCTGCGCCCAAGATCCAAGATGGCCTGGGCCATGCTCTGGCCCCAGGTCAGCTGCAGCTTGGCATTCCAGCGAACTTTAATATTACTGTAATCTGCGGGGGGGGAGGGGGGGGGGCTGGGGCTACAGGGTAGCTGGGAGATGCAGACAGAACAAACAACGAACAAACATAAACTCATCTCCCAGAACCCTCCTCCTGTTGTTCTAACAAGTGACAAACATGCATTCCTTTCCTCTAAGTCTCATTTACTTTACCGATTCTCCATCTAAGTAGAAAGGGAATGTTAGTTGTTTCTTTCAAAGACCACTGGGCTGGGGAGATGACTCAGGCAGTGTGCTGTAGTTGGCCCTTGGGTCTCTGTCTGCTGTCATTAGGTTAATGAATATCATCTGTATTAGTTTCCTTCTTGTTGCTCAGTCCTAAGCCTTATCCCACTCTTTGCAACCCATTGACTGCAGCACACCAGGCTTCCCTGTCCTTCACTATCTTTTGCTCCAACTCATGTCCGTTGAGTCGGTGATGCCATCCAACCATCTCATCCTCTGTCACCCTCTTCTCCTCCTGCCCTTAATCTTTCCCAGCATTGGGGTCTTTTCCAAGGAGTCAGCTCTTCACATCAGGTGGCCAAAGGATCGGAGCTTCAGCTTCAGCATCAGTCCTTCCAGTGAATATTCAGGGTTGATTTCCTTTAGGATAGACTGGCTTGATCCCCTTGCAGTCCAGGTTTTTAGCTCTATATTTTCATGATGCTGTGTGAGCCAAGGACTGTTCTGAGGCATAGAGCCCCCGTGCCCCTCTTCTCCTGAGGACTCTGGAGCCTGGGCAATCCCTGGGGCCTGCCTGGAGCCACAGCTCTGCTTTAGCTGACGGTCTCCCCCTTCCAGGGCACTGGAGCCTATGTTTGTTGTGAGGGTTGGTTTGTTGTGAGGGTGTTGTTAGGAGGGGCACCACCAGTTGCACACGAGCCCTTGCTGTGAACCTGCTTCTGCCCAAAGGCCTGCCCTGCCCCAAATTTGTCTGTGACTGATCTTGTAACTTTAGATAAGAATCTTCATCTCTCTCAGTTTCAACTTCTTCATCTGAAACGTGTGGCTAATATGATCTACAATTTTTAAAGTCTATAATTATGTGTACATAATATTTGCCTCATATTAGGTGTTCTGTGATGGTCAGTGGGATGTTCTATGGGATTATTTAAATTGTGGATATATTCCACAGTGACTGCAGAAAATCTGAATATTCATTGTAGATTTCTCAAAAAAAAAAGAAAAGAAAAGAAAACAACCTCCCTCTCCTTATAAGGACACCAATCAATGGGTTGGGCCCCATCCTACTCCACTCTGACCTCATCTTAACCTGATTACATCTGCAAAAACCCAGTTTTCCAATAAGGTTACATGAACTTTCAATCCAGTATGTGCATGTGTGCTAAGTCACTTCAACCATGTCTGACTCTTTGAGACTGTTTGGACTGTAGCCCACCAGGCTCCTCTGGCCATGGGATTCTCCAGGCAAGAATACAGGCGTGAGTAGCCATTCCCTTCTCTGGGGGAATCTTCCCAATCCAGGGATCAAACCCAGCTCTCGCCACCTGGAAAGCCACCTGGAGAAGTCAAAGAACACAGGCTAGATGTGCCAGTTACAGCATCAGAAAACCTTCCCCAACAAGATGCCTGCTAGAGGAGTTAGGTATGTCCTGGAGGAAAAGGCGGGGCTCAGAACCAGAGTGCCCACAGCAGGACCTCATAAGGGAAATGCAGGAATCCAGCAGCCCAGGCCTCTGAGAAGAGTGTCTAGTGGTCCACAGTGGACCAGGCATGGCATCCAGGTTTGTTGTGCTCAAGGGCCATCCTGCAGCCCAGTGCTGTCCATAGAAGAGGGAGGCTGTGATGGCTGCTGGCTTCATTTTGCACTGCCCCAGCCCCTTGGTCCTTGTAGGAGAGGCAGGCCCTTGGCTTGGACATTGAGAGAGCATTCTCCTGCGTGTATGGTGGCAGGCAAGAATCCTTTAAGCTCCTTCCATAGATGAGTGACCAGGAACGTTAATGACTTGCCCAAGGGCTCCTGGCTCTCCAAGGCAGAGGACTCAGGCCCCAGAGGACCCACACCACATCACACTCCCCTGCACGACTGGCCTGGGGGCCTCGGTGAACTTTCTGGAGGGAGCTTTCATGAGGGCCTGGGGCATGAACACTACAGCCCAGCACTTAGGGTTCCGTGGTGAGGCACAGACTGTTCTCAGGGAACTTTGGTGTTTGTAGAAATCAGAGAACCAGAAAATAGAGCAGAGAGACCCTGGAGTATTTTCAGTCAGTCCTTTCTTTTCAGATGAGAACTCTGTGGGCCATGGCCTCTAATGGCTCCATCTGACCACTGTGCTGGGTTTCAGGAGGCAAATGGGGCAACTTAGGAAACTATAATGTTCCTTGTGTATGGATGTGAGAGTTGAACTGTAAAGAAGGCTGTGTGCCAAAAAACTGTTACTTTCAAACTGGGGTGCTGGAGAAGACTCTTGAGAGTCACTTGGACAGCAAGGAGATCAAACCAGTCAATCCTAAAGGATATCAGCCCTGAATATTCACTGGAAGGACTGATGCTGAAGCTGAAGCTCCAATACTTTGGTCACCTCACGTGAAGAGTTGACTTATTGGAAAAGACCCTGATGCTGGGAAAGATTGATGGCAGGAGGCGAAGGGAGCAACTGAGGGAGAGATGGTTGGATGGCATCATCATTGACTCAACAGACATGAGTTTGAGCAAATTCCAGGAGATGGTGAAGGACAGGGAAGCCTGGTGTGCTGCAGCTTATGGGGTTGCAGAGTTGGACACAACCGAGAGACTGAAAACAACAATGCTTCCCCCAGTATTTTGAGAATCCCAGTAATGATACTAGCTCAGGTTTATGTAGCCCTTGCCTTATAACATTGTTATAAGGTAGAGAGGCTATAAATGCTAGAGAAATTTTGAACTAATGCTCAGAGATGCAGGTATAATATTGTAAAAAGAAATTTGTCTGGGGACCTCCCTTGCAGTCCAGTGGTTAAGGCTCTACACACCCAGTGCAGAGTGCATGGATCGGATCTTTGGTTGGAGAACTAAGATCCTCTATGACAGTGGGCATGGCCAAAATAAATTTCAAAAAATGAAAAGAAATTTAGCTGGTTTTTGACTGAGTTCCTGACACAGAGCCTTCAAAAACTCAGAGCATTTCTTAAGAGACCGGTGTCTTTGTTGTGCTATTGAATAATGCCTGCAGTGATTCTGGAGCCCAAGAAAATAAAATCTGTCACTGCTTCCACTTTGTCCCCTTCTGTTTGCCATGAAGTGATGGGACTGGATGCCACTATCTTAGTTTTTTGTATGTTTCATGCTCCTCTTTCACCTTCATCAAGAGGCTCCTTAGTTCCTCTTCACTTTCTGCCATTAGCGTGGGTATCATCTGCGTATCTGAGGTTGTTGATATTTCTCTTGGCAATCTTGATTCCAGCCATTAGTACCAGTGCAGTCATTTACCAGGATGCAAAAATGAGCTCCTAAGCTTAGATGCCTCTAATAAGGGAAGGATAGGAAAGAGAAGGGAATAGGGTCTCTGGTCTCTAGAAGCAGGCTAACATGTAAATGGCATCTGGGCATCACTAGTGTCCATTATACAAATACCAGGATAGCACATAGGACTGAACATTCCATGAGAGATTCCTGGGGAGACTGATGGCGGCAGAGAGCTGGGATTCCCATCCTTCCTTCCAGGCTGCAGTGATATGAAAGTCCATCCTGGGTTTTGACCACACAAGGGATCTTCAGAAGTAACAAAACACCCTCAGATGAAAAACATTTCTAGAATAGGGCTTTATATTTTTTTCCTTTCTTCATGTCAGCTTTATTCTTAACGTTCTGCAGCCCCTGAAATCACTTGTCAGCTTTCTGTCACTACTTTAATTATAAATCTCTAATCTTATATGATGTTTCAGCAACACAGCTAATACTGCTACTATAAATTATGTTAAATTTCCCAGTGGAAGGAAGATATATGTGTGTTTGTGATTGTCTGCACGTGTCAACAACTGCGCGACTTCACTTTCACTTTTCACTTTCACACATTGGAGAAGGAAATGGCAACCCACTCCAGTGTTCTTGCCTGGAGAATCCCAGGGACGGCAGAGCCTGGTGGGCTGCCATCTATGGGGTTGCACAGAGTCGGACACGACTGAAGCGACTTAGCAGCAGTAGCAGCAGCAGCATGTGTCAAACAGGCAGAACCTAGAGAAGAATAATTGTTTTCTTTCTCTTTTCTTTTTAATTTTGGCTGCACTGGGTCTTCGTTGCAGTTCTTGGGCTCTTGGCCACAACAGGCTTCCCTAGTTATGCTGCACACAGCCTTCTCTCGAGATGCACAAACTCTGCAGCATTCAGGCTCACTAGTTGTGGCACCTGGGCTTAGTTGCTGCAAGGCTCATGGAACCTTAGTTCCCCTACCAGAGACGGAACCTGAGTCTCCTACATTGGGAGGCAGATTCTTTACCACTGGAGCACCAGGAAAGTCCCCATTTTCCTTTTCCTAACAGAGCACTGACTGGTATCATAGGACAACCCAAGAAATTGAGTGGAGGCTGTAGGAGAGTGGAAGTCAGAGAAACATTATGAAGAGATGGAGATAGTTTTCATATTACAGATCAGGAAACTTACACCAGATTCAGGGTTTAAGTCCCACTACCTGCTTCTTTGGCTTCCCAGGTGGCTAACTGGGTAAAGAATCTGCCTGCAATGCAGGAGATGAGACTCAGAAGACACGGGTTCGATCCCTGGGTTGGGAAGATCTGCTGGAGGAGGGCATGGCAACCTACTCCAGTATTCTTGCCAGGGTAGTCCCATTGACAGAGGAGCCTGGTAGGTTACAGTCCATGGGGTTGCAGAGAGTCAGACACCACTTAGTGGCTGAGCACAGCACAGCAGCACACCTGCTTCTTGTGAAAGTCAAGTCTGGAGCTCATGTTCCCTGATGCAGTCTGGTTTTCCATCTCCAATAAGTTTGGAAATTACTATTTTGGAATAACAAGTCACTGAAAGCCCAAATATGAATAAAAATGCTTTACCAATTTAGGGAATCTACTAGTCATTTTACATAGATGGACATTTAATATTGAAATTAGCAAATAAACTAAGTTAAAGTTTTAGAGGAAGAAAGAGTTGTAACTGCACATTTCTGCCTCAGATGTAGGAAATGCAGACCTTGACACGTGTGGGCCCACTACTCCCATTCAGATCAGAACAAGCCTCCCCACTCACATCCTGGGGTGGGTCTGGGGAGATAAGGTAACAGACCCACCAAGGAAAAAGCAGTGCCAAAAATTAAAGGGATGGCTAATCAGTGAAGCAACAATTACTATTTAACAAACTTTCAGATATGCCATGGCAATCGCTACACTCTCAATACAAACCTGAGGAGAAAAGGGCAGAGGGAGAAGATGAAAGAAGACTTGGAGCAGATGGAATTTGAAATGTTGTCAGTGGCACGAACTTCCAATTCGTGAATTTTTTAAAAAACGAACAACATATCTGCCAGCTCTTCCGGATTTTCTGCTTATATTGATTTATGTAAATTGCCAGCATTTGGAGGCTTATAGATCTTCATCATAGTAGCAAACTGTCTCTTCATCACACTCTTTGGAAGCTCTTCCTTTACTCCTGATGTGTAGAGATAATGTGAAGCTCTTAGAAAAACAGTCATTCTAGACTTAGGAAACAGCACATGAGACTTACCTCAACAAGCTCCTGAAGGCTTTGAACCAGGCCAGTCTCCACTTTCCTTCCATGGTGCTTAGTCCTGTTACATAGGAAGGTCAAACATCTGGTAAACCCTCCAACTCAACACATCTCTACACAAGTAGCAGTGTTCCCCAGCTTCAGTGGCCCGTTTCTGTAAATTCTTCTAGGCCATCAAATAATCTTTCTCTTCTTTTCCTTACATATTAAAAACATCTTTGTGTTCTGAGAACACTCCCTCCTTGAAATCTGATTCTGTCTTACCTTCTTCTGCCTCCAACGCCAGCTTAGAGTGCAGATTACTGATCTTGGCCTCTCTACCCTGCCTCTCCCTCCCTGTCCCCCTAAAATCCTGATTTATTGGGAACTGGGTTGATTAACCTAATAGGGACATTATGATAAACACAGTGTGTGGGAGGATCATTATATTGGGTTGGCCAAAAAGTTTATTCAGGTTTTTCCATGTTATAGAAAATCCGGAATTTTGGCCAATCCAACAGTTTTCCTACAGAATAAGAATAATAGCAGAGATGTCCATAATTAAGGAAAAAGAGAAGGCATTGAGTAAGCCAGGAAATTATTTCCAGAAACATGTAAGATTCTAATAATTGCTGATAACTAATACTTATCACTGCTACCTCTAGATATACCCGTGTCTGGCATCAGTAGGGCAGGGTGCCCTTTTTAAGGGGCAGTGTGGGAAGAGGCATTCACAATACTTTACTCCACAAACAAGCCTGGTGGGAGAGACGCTCCTAGTGGTAGAAATGAAGGAGGGCAGACAAGCTCTGTGGCCTCTAGAAAACAGGGTCGAGCTAAGTATACTTGCCATGAGGTCCTATAAGCACAATGCTGCTCATTCCCCAAAGGCCCAGTTTATTGTCAAGATCAAGTACAAACACCGTAATCTAGCATGTAAGATCAGACATCAGACTATCAAATTCGTCTTTCATAAAGACTTTCCACTGCTCATTGAAGTCCTCCAGGGTTATTTCCTTCAGTGATCTTTACACCAGGAATGACGTCCCCAGACTCCCCCCAGCCCAGATCCACCCCACCACATTCAAGGCCCAAGTCAAGCCCTCCCTTCCCCAGGAAGCTTTCTCTGACAGACAGGCCCCATGCCCCCTCCCTCCTCTAGACTCCCCTAGCAGAAATCATATGTGTATTAATTTAGCACTTAATCCTCCATTGGCAGCCAGATTCTTTACTAGCTGAGCCACTAAGGAAGTCCCAAATATTCATTTAGCACGTAATATTATTTATGTCTATACAGGCTTCCCAGGTGGCTCAGTGGTAAAGAATCTGCCTGCCAATGCAGGAGACACAGGTCCAGTCTTTGGGTTGCGAAGAGCCCCTGGTGAAGGAAATGGCAACCCACTCAAGGATTCTTGCCTTGAAAATCCCTTGGACAGAGGAGCCTGGCAGGCTACAGTCCACGGGGTCACAAAGAGTCGGGCACAACTTAGTGACTAAACAACAACAATTTTTTATGTCTGTATCTCCATCTCCCAGATAATACCACTAGTTTCTTAAGGACAAGATCTGTCTGAGTCAGATAAGGTTACAATTAAATCCAATAGCACCTAGTATATGAGAGATGCCTGATCAACATTTCCTGATTGGTGACTGAGGTGGAATCAGACATGGGTTGAAAACTTGAGTTAGTGAGAACAAAGTTGTGTCAATTGCTGTGATAATCAGCAGAACCTAAACTTGTCTAAAGACTCCAGAGTGAGCACCCCCTGAGTTAACAACCCCACAAATTGGATACTTGTGTAATCCAAATCAATCATTTCCCTGAAAGAAATTCTGAACTCTGAGAGATCAGGATTTCCAGCAGCTGTTAATTTTTTTAAAAAAGGTATTTAACCTAAGGGCCCCAAGACAGCAAAATGTGCACACCCCTTCTCTGA
The DNA here is from genome assembly GCA_006410735.1 of Raphicerus campestris. Lineage (NCBI taxonomy): Eukaryota > Metazoa > Chordata > Mammalia > Artiodactyla > Bovidae > Raphicerus > Raphicerus campestris. The sequence continues at coordinate 1,161,508 of SJYW01010954.1, forward strand.
AAGGAAGGTAATCACATGAATGAGGTGAGGTGAGGTGAAGACGCACAGTCGCTGTCCTACTCTTTGCGACCCCGTGGACTGTAACCTACTAGGCTTCTCCATCCGTGGGATTCTCCAGGCAAGAATACTGGAGTGGATTGCCATTTCCTTCTCCAGAATCACATGAATAGCTCTTTATATTTTACTTGCACTGTCAAGCGGCTCTTAAAAGAACCTCGAGAAGTAGAATGGGAAGTTATTAAAAGATCAAGGGGTTAGTTAAGGTTAGGCTGACTCTTCCAATTCAGTCTCAGGTAGGAAGCATCAGAGTATTACATAATTCTTCTTAGACTTCTGGGCTCCTTTACAAAAGGATCTCATTTTTGGTTTTCTAATTCCTAAATCCATGGTCTCCACAGCTAAGTTCCACAGAAGACGGTGAAAGTTTTCCTGCCGCCATTCTGTACTCTATCCAAACTTCTGTTCTTTTAATTACCAGTTGGATGTAGGAACTGCCCAGTCCCTTCAGCTCTCATTCTCTATAGAACATCTCATATCAGTTAGATCAAGCCTGGAGGTCTCCAAGGGTATCAACCTACCGCTTTCTTTGCCATGTGTAATTTACATAACTAACCCCTAAGCCCCTACAGACGTGACGCCCTCACGTTGTAACCACTAAGCTAAAACCCACTTAGATCTTTCCCTGGGTTTTTGATGAATCACTCTCTAACTCTCTGCCACAGCTTTTTTGGATCTGGAACCAAAATTTAACGGACTTCAGCATCTAGGTTCTTTACTTACAGAGACGCGGAACAAAAAACTGCGGGAAATGGAAAGGCGTGCCACTCGGCAGGATTCCGTTTTTCACCCCATCAGCCTCTCTTAAGCCAGAGGTAGGCATTCCCCCCGGACTCTGCGACCTTAAACAAGTCTGAACGGTTTACGTTTCTTCTTTCCATAAGCCAAGAATAACGACTCTGGTTTACATAAGTAAACAAAGCATCGAAGTGGCACAATTTTTTCTACCTCGAGAAACTGTTTTTCTCCCAGTATGCCTTCCTCAGGGTGATGCCTTAATCATGGAATTCTGTAAGCCAGCTGCAGCTTGGACGGCTAAGGAAAAAACTCATTCCCTACGCCTGAGCCAAACTAGGTGATCCCCGTCACGCCGCACCCTGAAACCTAGCCCGCCCTCGGCTCAGCTCGCGGCTTTCAGTCAACTGGCTTGCCGGAAGTGGGAGGAGCTGCCGGCGCCCCAGAGGGAGGCGGACCTTGGACTCCAGGCAACGGCCCAGGCGATTGGCCAGCTCGTTTGCAACCGAGGCCAATGGTCAGGGGCCTTGCAAACGGTCGTTGCGGCGACTGAGGCTGCGCGGGAGATTCGACTTGGCGGCGGCTGCTATCCAACGGCGCAGTTGGTACTGCTGCTGGCCTGGATCCTCTCGCCATGGATAACCCGGAAAATGTTTTTCAGTAGGTGTGGGTCTGGTGGGAGGGAGAGGGTGGGCGGGGGTGTGATCCCTGGCTGCGGGCCTCCGGGGGCTGGGGTATCTGAGTTCGGGCCTAGTGGGCTGCAGGTCCCTGGCCCGCCCCAGGCCTGCCTCCCTTGGCCTTCCCGCCCCTTCTCTTGGCCCTGGAGTTTGTCCCCTCCCAGCCTCACTACCCCCATCCCTCCCCGGCTGCGCTGCGGGCCACTTGGGAGTCGTGGAACGGGAGCCCAGTGTACCCGGGACTCTCCTCTGAGACCCCGGGCCTTTGACCGAGCTGCCGCTAAAGTGGCAGTTTGACGGGAGTGGGGAGGGGTTTGGATGAAACTGAGCCCCCCAAAGCTCCTTGACTGTCTGTAAGGAATTCTCCTCTGGGCAGATCGCCTCGGTGGAAGTAAAATGTCTAACCCCCAAAAAACTAACACTTGCATGCAGGCTTCATGAGAAATTTTCCAAACCACTTATTTTAAAATTCTAGAAATGGAAAGAACTTAAAATTGCACTATCCCATAATCCCACAATTATTAAAAATCGTTGAGTAATGTGCACTTTAAGGGAAAAAATGTTCCACTGTTTGTCATTTATGTACACCTGCTAACAATTTTTAAAATTCCCATGTCTTTGCCTTTCATGACTTAGGTGATTTATCCAGACTGTTAAATGCGTTTAAAACAGTTAAATCTTGTGCTACGGAAAGTAAAACTGGTTAGTTTTATTAGCACCAGTGTAATATTAACTCTCTGGGATCAAAAGACTCAGATCCTTAACTCTGCCTTCAGACTTTTTCTGTAGCCCAGACTACAAAGGATTTCAATTTTACAGACTCCTCTTCCCCCATTTAAAAATAGAAACCAGATATTTCTGACCTTATTTTGACATTCCCAAGGCTAATGAGCTGAGTGTTTTAGTACTGCTTTACACTGTATTTAGACCATATTACTAGGGAAGTGTGATTGGTATCAGATGGGCATCTTACTTTGGGCTGCCTATTACATATGTTTCAGGAGAAAGTTATTTCATAACTTAAATTAGGAACTTTTAAACTGCTTATAAATTGTGGGAACTTATCTGCTATGATGCACAAGAGGGAGTTTCAAGATGTAGGAATATTTTTTAACTTTTAAAAATAAGTACTATTTATGTGGTTAAAAAAGATTTAGTTAAATCTTGTTCACCAAGATCTTTACCTGACGGCTCTCCCAATGCCTTGTATGTAACCATTTTTCTAGTTTATTTTTCAAGAATGTAAATATTTATAATACGAGCATATGTATGTACATACGTACATATGTGTACAATTCCTGCCTTTATTAAACATAAGAAGTAGCAGAGCAGATGCACTGCTTTTTTTGTCTTTTTAATGCTATCCTTGGAGATTTCAGTCTGTCATTCCATACATTCTTTTTTCATTCTTTTTTACAACTGCATGATATTTTATGTGCCATAATTGACCTAAAAAGGTACCCCATTGTTGGACACTTGGATTGTGGACCTTCTTTGCTATAACAAATAGTGCCAGGGCGAAAAATCCTGTACCCATGGTGCTTTTCATGTATCTGTCCTCTAGATTACTAGGAGTGGGTTTGCTAGATCAAAAGGAAATCCATCTGTAATCCTGGTGATATTATTACCAGTTTCCTTGGCAGGGATTGAGCACACTCCCACCTCCAAGCAAGTTGTAAGTGTGTCTTTTTCCATTACTTCCCCTCTCCATTGTTGTCATATTTTTGGAGTCTGGTAGATGAGAAGTTATCTCAGTGAGGCAAATTTTTCTCCTGAGAGAGGTTGAGTATTTTTCTGTGAAATGTCTTTTGTTCGTTTCTTAAATTGGACTGGGTTTGTTTTTTCCCCCCAATTTCTAGAAGCTCTTTCGTCATCCCCGTTTAGCATTTCTCTCTCAACTCTGCTTGCTGTTTTGTTTATTTGACATAGAGAAGCTTTTTATTTATAAGTAGTCCACTTACCTAGCTTTTTCTTTTGTGCCTTCTGGATTTTGAGTCATAAGAAACTTTGATTTTATTTGTCTTGTGAGGTGACAGCTAGAAGAAAATATTACTTTCAAATTTTTTTCCCCCCTTGAAAAAATCATCAAACTTCTTTGATAGAAACCTGAAAGTCTTCCTTACTTTGGCTCTCTCTCTTACCCAGTGTTCAGTCCCATCTGCAAGTCTCATTGTCTCTTTCTCCAAAACACCCCAGTTCCACATTTGAACAGTTCCCATACTGGTTGGGACTCTGCAGTAGCTCCATAACTGTTCTCATCCCCTACCCGCTTCGTCACTTAGAAACAGTTTTAAAATACACATTAGATCTTGTCACCCCTCACCTTTCTCCTAACTTAGCTGCTTGGTTCTGGCCCTGTCAGACGTTACCCTCTCAGAGAGGCAGGCTTTCCCTGACCACCCTACCTGAAAATAGTAAGTCCTGTCACACTCTTACCCCTTCTGTCCTTTGGGTTTGTTTGCTTGTTTTCCCCCTCTGTGTTCTTTCTTTTTGCTGGTTTCTTTGTCCTGCTAGCGCCTGGGCCCTCTTGGAGAACTTCCTCGGCTCGGCTGGCTTGTTTTTAAGCTGTGGCTGAGTGTGCAGAAGTAGGGCAAGTTCTCAGGGAGCTACAGCCACTGACTTCCGAGCACTGTCATCAGGCGGTCTCCCTGGGGATCCTGGTGTCCCACTGAGGCCCAGAAAGCGAACTTTGTCCTGGAAGTCCCGATCTGCTGGACCCTGGGCTGTCACACACTTCTCTGGTGACTCAGACGGTAAAAAATCTGCTTGCAATACAGGAGACCCACGTTTGATCCATAGGTTGGGGTGATCCCCTGGAGAAGGGAATGGCAACCTACTCCAGTATTCTTGCCTGGAGAACCCTATGGACAGAGAAGGCTGGCAGGCTACAGTCTATGGGGTTGCAAAGAGTCAGACATAACTGGGTGAATAATCGTGCACTGTCATGCACCTTTCAAGAGCTCTCTTCAAATCTCCAGCCAAATTCCTAAGCAGCAAGGCGAGGGGTCCTGGTCAACGCCACACCTGGGTCCCAACGTTAGAAGGAGGAGCAGCAAAGTTCTAGTGCCCCTCATGGTGGCAGTGACATTGGAACTGGAGACCTTTTATTAATAGCTGCTTCCTGTAGAGCTGTCTCAGTGGCTTTGCGTCTTGCTTTCTTCTGGAAAAAAAAAAAAAAAAACCATTGCTTTTGAGTTTCTGAGTGAATACTGTTTTCATTTTTATTATAGCATTTGAATTGATGTCTGAAGTTTTCTATTTTAAGGTATATTCATGATAAAAGAAGAGAAGGCAATGGCACTCCACTCCAGTACTCTTGCCTGGAAAATCCCATGGACGGAAGAGCCTGGGAAGCTGCGGTCCATGGGATAGCTGAGGGTCGGACACGACTAAGTGACTTCACTTTCACTTTTCACTTTTCATGCATTGGAGAAGGAAATGGCAACCCACTCCAGTGTTCTTACCTGGAGAATCCCAGGGGCGAGGGAGCATGGGGGGCTGCTGTCTTTGGGGTCACACAGAGTTGGACACGACTGAAGCAACTTAGCAGTAGCAGCAGCATGATAAATATGAAATATAACTTTTGCTTTTAGGAAGTATTCCTAATAATCCCATGTACCTATTTTTCTCTGTTCTAGAATGTTTGAAGCCCATATGCAGAGCTACAAGGGCGATGACCCACTTGGTGAATGGGAAAGGTTAGCATTATGTTTATTTTTCTATAAACAAACTGTATGCTGCCCTGAAAAATTAATAAATTAATACTATCCATATTTTTTCTAGTTACATACGATGGGTAGAAGAGAATTTTCCTGAGAATAAAGAATACTTAACAACTTTATTAGAGCATCTAATGAAGGAATTTTTAGATAAGAAGAGATATCACAATGACCCAAGGTTCATCAATTATTGTCTACAATTTGTAAGTATACTTTAAGAGGTATAATCACATCCCTAGTCATGTTGTACTTTTGTTTTTTACCCCAGATTTTAGAATCATTTTTTCAGTGTTTTTTATTTGATTCCTTATGTTTCTAAGTCATAACTTTTTTTTTTTTTAAGTTGTGTGGCCAGAGACTGGTATTTTACAATCTTCTGGCTTCTGTCTTGTGGAATCAGTGATTGAATTTTAAAACCCTCCTTCTCTGTAAAGTCTGAAATGTGACAACAGAAGCTAGAAACCAGGCTTCCCTGGCGGCTCAGGTGGTCTAGAATCCTCCTGCAATGCAGGAGACCTGCATCGACCCTGAGTCATAAAGATCTCCTGGAGAAGGAAATGGCACCCCACTCCAGTATTCTTACCTGGAGAATCCCATGGACAGAGGAGCCTAACGGGCCACAGTCCATGGGCTCACAAGGAGTCAGACCCAAGTGAGCGACTGACACTNTGTAAAGTCTGAAATGTGACAACAGAAGCTAGAAACCAGGCTTCCCTGGCGGCTCAGGTGGTCTAGAATCCTCCTGCAATACAGGAGACCTGCGTCGACCCTGAGTCATAAAAATCTCCTGGAGAAGGAAATGGCACCCCACTCCAGTATTCTTACCTGGAGAATCCCATAGACAGAGGAGCCTAACGGGCCACAGTCCATGGGCTCACAAGGAGTCAGACCCAAGTGAGCGACTGACACTTTCACTTTTCAAGGTAGAAACCTTGAAAAGAAGGTTCGTTGGCTGAGAAGTGTGTTCAGGGAAGAGTAGATAAACAGGCACTTCCTGGTGCCAAAGAGGGTTCCTTGAGTAAATTAAATTCATTGTGAATAATTAAGAAAATATTAACTCTCGGAAATGAAATTTAGTGCTAAAAGGAGAAAGCTGCCTCAGATTAGTCTTTCAAAGGTTGGATCTGTTCAATCTTGAATTAAAGGCTTGGGGCACGAATTGTGGTCATAAAATCATGAATGGAATAGATAAACGGGAATTTGTTACCTATCTTTACTAAGCTTCAAAATGTGAGGATTAGACACACCCTGTGGAATTTGAACGAGTACAACTTTATATATTAATATTACAGCACAGAACCTACTGTGCTGTGTCTTGGGAAATAATGGGGGATGCTGAATGTCAAGGAAGGGGATGAGCTGACTTTGAGGCTTGCCGTCAGAGGACCACACAGGCCTTCCCCTGCCAAGTCCGTCGTGCTGCCTCCTTGAAGACAGACGAACACTGCATGTTGTTTGGACTGGGAGCCACGGCGGGCCTGGCAAGTGCCCTTCTTTCATGTCTGTCTGCTTTGGATTTCTGCAGGCCAAGTGCAACAGTGACCTTCACCAGTTTTTTGAGTTTCTGTACAACCACGGTATCGGAACCCAGGCAGCTCCTCTGTACATAGCCTGGGCCGGGCATCTGGAAGGCCAGGGGGAGTGGCAGCACGCCAGTGCCGTTTTTCGGAGAGGAATTCAGAACCAGGCCGAACCTAGAGAGCTGCTGCAACAACAGTACAGGTAGTTTGACAGTGAGAATCCACAGTGCTTCCTGCCTTGAAAGGCAGTGGTTTGCTCCTTAAAGATTTTTACTGTTATATTTGTACAGGGAAATGCTTGTCATTGGGGAAAATGTGGAATTAGTATAAAGAAAAACTATCCAGAAATACTACCATTAATATTTTTGAGCACTTCCTTCCAGTGTCTTTTCTGATGCCTGCGTGTGTGCTTAGAGCCTCTGTATTACAGCAGTAAATTGTCCTGTATGTCTGGTTGTCTATGCTGAGCTTTATAGTGCTCTTAAGAAATTATGGACTTTTATACCACTTAGAAAGTGGTTGTGAAGTCTGTCCCAGAGCAGTGTCATAATTTCATTGTTCTAGAATGGAACATTTGTTTCCAACATTCTGTTTTTTGTTTTTTGTTTTTCCACAAAGATCAGCACATGCTGCATGCTAAGTTACTTCAGTCGTGTCCGACTCTTTGTGACCCCATGGACTGTAGCCCACCGGGGTTCTCTGTCCAAGGGATTTTCCATGCAAGAATACTGGAGTGGGTTGCCATTTCCTTCTTCAAGGGATCCTCTCCACCTGGGATCGAACCCGAGTCTGCTGCATTGCAGGTGGATTCTTTGCTGCTGAGCCACCAGCGAAAGCCTGAAATAAGTGCATGTTGTAACATGCGCATGTTGATACCCACAGAGGAGGGCACATTTGTTATGTCTGTTTATAAAATACTCACATAAATGAGGCAAAAGGAGGAATTTTTCTAATTAAGTGCATTGGGTGTGAAAATAAGCCCAGGTTCTTTTTTTTCTTAATTTTGAAGCAAATCTAAAATTCAACTTTGCAATCTGTCTTAACCTCAGTCTTTATTAGATCACAGTAAGCTGTCTATCCTGTTTAGTTTTCACTCTTAACATAAATGCATATTAAACTGTGAATTGTAATCTATATTGATGCCTTTACTGTTGTCTTTTAGGATGTTTCAGACACGCCTCACTGAAACCCATTTGTCTACTCAAGGTAAAATAACACTTGATAAAATATCCAAAGTATCAGTAACTTAGTCTCTGATTTGCACCGCCTTTTTCCCCTTAAAAAACAAATCCATCCAGTATTTATTGATTATATTATCTTAGTAACAGGGAAGACCCTCTGATAATAATAATGCCTGCTTCATAGCCCTGTATAGCAGGGACTCTGTCTTAGCACTTCAAAAGAAAAACTCTCCAAAAAAAAAAAAGCTTGGTAATTTCACTGTAGTTTTAGGATTTTCAAAAAGTAAAAATTGCCCCAAACTGAGTGACGATACTTATTCTGGAGTACATCTGTTCTGAATTAAATGTATTTAATGCAACTTTTAAAGAAATGGATTTTTCCTTTTTTTTTCTTAAGAAATAAAGATTATATTTCAGCATTAAGCGCCGACTACTTATCCTGTTGTTTAAAATAGCTAGAGTTTACATTTCTTTCAGGGAGTTCCTTGGGCATTTTGACTTGATTAGAAAATTGTTTCTACAACATTACTTTTATTTATAAGGTGTTTTAATTGTTTTTGAGATAGTGTAAGTGAGTTCATTTTTCAGTTCTACTTATTGAAAGATTAGGGGAATGTATTATATTTATTTAATATGGTTTTACCCTTATTTCTTTCTATTTCATGCATTTTGTATCATAGTGAGAACCTCAGAACCTCTGCATGATGCTCAGATTTTAAATCAAATGGTAACATCAAACTCAAATCCAGGAAGTAACTCAGCCTGCATTTCTAAGAATCAGGTAAGAATGAAAGCTGTAGTTGCGTGGAAACTGGGAAGGGTGTTGAACGGTCAGCCCACCTGCCATTCGTGTCACTCGGACACCTCGCTTCTCTGACCTTGTCTCCCAGGACTGACCTCCACGTCAGCCACCTGTGCTGTGGCGCCTTTCTGGGCCTGTCATCACCCACCACTGCCCACTTCCAGTATTAAATGGAAAATCACTCAACTCTCTGACTATAACTTCCTATACTTGTCTGACCTGGTGACACCGCTGCATGACCTCCTGTCTTCGCCTGCTCCCCACCAGCAGCCTCTGTCCTTTGCTCTGCGGAGCTCCCTTCCCTGGCCCAGGATTCTTTAGCTTAGGCCACACCCATCTGCAGACACCTGAGCATACTTCAAATGCTCTGATCCTGGAACTGTCTGTCACCTCAACCAGAGCTTTTCTATTTCCTAGCAGTTATGCTTCCAATTTCCCCATTCACACTTTATGTTTTCCACATTGCCTGTGTTTCCTTTTCTGCTCACTAATGCCAAATGATAATTTTTAACTGCTTTTTATTCTCCTCAAACTTGGAGCCTGACTATGTCTAACCTCTTTGTCAGGAACTGGCAAACTTACTATATCAGTGAGACAGCAGAAGCCCTCAGATGACAGCTCCATGTCTGCCACCAACCAATAAATAACTGGGCCCTTGCTTGCCATGGCAGGGGCTGACGTGACTCTCCTGCCCTAGCGACTCATCTGCACGTACATGTTCTCCTTTCTCCCAGCTTCTTTCCTCCTCAGGGTACCAGTGCTCTTTCAGAGTTTGCTATGGACCTGCTTTAAGCTAAATCCTATGGAAATGCCTCTCTTCCAGGTACACATGTATTAAGTTTCATTAATGTAAGACATTCTTAGAAGGAGACTATGAATTCCAACTTTGACAAATACACTATCCCAATTTACATCCTACTCATGTGTGCCAATGGCACCCCACTCCAGTATTCTTGCCTGGAAAATCCCATGGGCAGAGGAGCCTGGTGGGCTACAGTCCATGGGGTTTCAAAGAGTCGGACACGACTGAGCAACTTCACTTTCACTTTTCACTTTCACTTTTCACTTTCCCTGCATTGGAGAAGGAAATGGCAGCCCACTCCAGTGTTCTTGCCTGGAGAATCCCAGGGACGGGGGAGCCTGGTGGGCTGCCGTCTGTGGGGTCACAGAGTCGGACACGGCTGAAGCGACTCAGCAGCAGCAGCAGCATGCGTGCCATCTTGTTTGTCTCCTGTTGCCCCAGCTGTAGGTGTCTGGGCAGCAGAGACGGATCTGTTTCACAGTCACTGCTCAGGACCTGAGACGACACAGATGAGATATCCAGTAAATATTTGTCTAGTGACTGAATGCTAGCACGGTGGACTCCTGAGCAGAGAACAGTACCAGAAGAATTTGTTAAGAATTTGTTTTCTAATGTAGCTATTTGGAATATTAATCTCATTACACTTAGGCCCTGTGGCTCAGCCCCTAGACTGTGGGTCTTTCTTATTGGAAGACCCACAGGTCCAAACACTTTCTTATTGGACTCTAGTTGTAAAACCTGTCATAAAAGTGATCATGCAAACCAAGGCTTCAGCTATTAATGGTAACTTGAAAGAGCACATATAAATCTACTTGATGATTCAGAGACCCCTCAAGTGTTTCCATATTGTTTTCTGCAGTCATCTGGATGGTGGATTCTTATTCAGATAAGTGATTATTTGTGTTTCTTTTCTGTCTTCTTAGGGTCCACAACTTTCTGGAGCAACACCTGCAGCTGGTGATAAAGGGTCAGACATGCAAGTACAATCGGCGCCTTCATCTGTGACTGATTTTCCTTCCAGAGCCGTTGCAGTAAACTGTCATAAATGATGTATTTTTCCCCATTTTAGGGAACAAAGGGTGATCACGATTTCTAAATCAGAATATTCTTCACACCCATCTGTGGCAGACAAAGCTGATGTTCAGCAGGTTGTCATGTATTGCAAGGAGAAGCTTATTCGCGGAGAATCGGAGTTTTCCTTTGAAGAGCTGAGAGCCCAGAAATACAATCTACGGAGAAAGCATGAACAATGGGGTACTTGCAGTCTTAAATTTGAGATAGCCTAGGTCACTAAACATGATTCTCATCTCTGAGTAATTACATTTGTAGTAGATAATTCACTGTACTGAAAGAATCTCAGAAAAAAATCTCTAGCTCATTCCATCAGAAGCCTAAAACCTTTGTTAAAAACTAGTGTAGCAACCACGTTTGTCCAGAGCCTAAGTTAATGTCTTGACAGCAAAGCTTAGGGTTGAAACAGCACTAGAGGAGATGTCCATGCCAATACGGTAGATACGTTTAAGCTTTCAGATAACATCCGTGTGGATTTGGGCTTCGAAACCCCTGGGTCAGTTATTTATACTGTAGAGAATTAATTAAGAACTAGAGTTGAGAAGAGGTTTTTCAGAGTCTGCAGCTATTTATAAATAAGACATTTAGGAGTCCTCTGATCAAAGTGCTGTGTTATTCATGGCTGTGCTGTGGACCTTGCAGCACGTGTTTGCTGTAACAACATGGACCTCCGAGGAAAATGCCTCTGTTCCTCTCAAGACTTCGACACCATCTGACTGTTTGTGCTGTGCACCCTATGTTGGCCAATTTTTGTTTATCCATTATTTCTCATTTGGTTAACAACCGAGAGGACAGTCAGGTGACACTGGGGGAGGACCCTTTCGCGCCTTGCACAGATGCTAAATCTGAGCTGGACAGTTTGATTGGTATGTGATGTGGTTATGTTAACCAGTTGCTGGAAATGGGACCGACAGCAGTGTCCTTGACATACTGACCTTTCAGTGCACTTTACTCTTACTCCTTAGGAAGCAGCGAGAAACTTCTATCTTTTAAAAATACTTCCATTTTCAAATGATTTGCACAGTCATGATTGTTAAAAGTGCTTAGTATCATACCATGCTATTACCAAATATTTTTGTTGCTCATCATGTACGTTTTTATAACATACATACCCTGAACTTAAAAGTAACTGTACTGAGGATAGGTAAAAATTATAATTGGAAAGTAGATAGTATTTCAGTTCTAAAAACCTAATACTCTTGGGAAAAGACTAGTAAAAGAAGTTGCCATCTTAAAGATAACCTTTTGCTGATTTTGCACAGATTCCTCTGTTGACCTGAGTTTAAATCTCACCTACAAACTATACTTTGTCTTTTCTAAAGTAAATGAAGAGAGGCATTATATGAAAAGGAAAGAAGCAAATGCTTTGGAAGAACAACTATTAAAACAGAAAATGGATGAGCTTCATAAGAAGTTGCACCAGGTGGAGATGTCACAGGAGAACCTGCCCTCTTCCCAGGGGCCGTCTGAGGTGTGTGGGCTCCTCCCCGTTGCCTCCCACGCCCACTGCGGTGATTTCTGTTTCTGTTTGTCCCTTCCATGCTCTACTTGTAGAGTGAATTCTGATGTTAGATTAGTTACTAGCTTTCCGAATTATTCCCCGCCTCCCTGCAACAAGAACTGGGGGG
>SJYW01010954.1:1185240-1216860 GCA_006410735.1 Raphicerus campestris
AGAATTTGTTAAGAATTTGTTTTCTAATGTAGCTATTTGGAATATTAATCTCATTACACTTAGGCCCTGTGGCTCAGCCCCTAGACTGTGGGTCTTTCTTATTGGAAGACCCACAGGTCCAAACACTTTCTTATTGGACTCTAGTTGTAAAACCTGTCATAAAAGTGATCATGCAAACCAAGGCTTCAGCTATTAATGGTAACTTGAAAGAGCACATATAAATCTACTTGATGATTCAGAGACCCCTCAAGTGTTTCCATATTGTTTTCTGCAGTCATCTGGATGGTGGATTCTTATTCAGATAAGTGATTATTTGTGTTTCTTTTCTGTCTTCTTAGGGTCCACAACTTTCTGGAGCAACACCTGCAGCTGGTGATAAAGGGTCAGACATGCAAGTACAATCGGCGCCTTCATCTGTGACTGATTTTCCTTCCAGAGCCGTTGCAGTAAACTGTCATAAATGATGTATTTTTCCCCATTTTAGGGAACAAAGGGTGATCACGATTTCTAAATCAGAATATTCTTCACACCCATCTGTGGCAGACAAAGCTGATGTTCAGCAGGTTGTCATGTATTGCAAGGAGAAGCTTATTCGCGGAGAATCGGAGTTTTCCTTTGAAGAGCTGAGAGCCCAGAAATACAATCTACGGAGAAAGCATGAACAATGGGGTACTTGCAGTCTTAAATTTGAGATAGCCTAGGTCACTAAACATGATTCTCATCTCTGAGTAATTACATTTGTAGTAGATAATTCACTGTACTGAAAGAATCTCAGAAAAAAATCTCTAGCTCATTCCATCAGAAGCCTAAAACCTTTGTTAAAAACTAGTGTAGCAACCACGTTTGTCCAGAGCCTAAGTTAATGTCTTGACAGCAAAGCTTAGGGTTGAAACAGCACTAGAGGAGATGTCCATGCCAATGCGGTAGATACGTTTAAGCTTTCAGATAACATCTGTGTGGATTTGGGCTTCGAAACCCCTGGGTCAGTTATTTATACTGTAAAGAATTAATTAAGAACTAGAGTTGAGAAGAGGTTTTTCAGAGTCTGCAGCTATTTATAAATAAGACATTTAGGAGTCCTCTGATCAAAGTGCTGTGTTATTCATGGCTGTGCTGTGGACCTTGCAGCACGTGTTTGCTGTAACAACATGGACCTCCGAGGAAAATGCCTCTGTTCCTCTCAAGACTTCGACACCATCTGACTATTTGTGCTGTGCACCCTATGTTGGCCAATTTTTGTTTATCCATTATTTCTCATTTGGTTAACAACCGAGAGGACAGTCAGGTGACACTGGGGGAGGATCCTTTCGCGCCTTGCACAGATGCTAAATCTGAGCTGGACAGTTTGATTGGTATGTGATGTGGTTATGTTAACCAGTTGCTGGAAATGGGACCGACAGCAGTGTCCTTGACATACTGACCTTTCAGTGCACTTTACTCTTACTCCTTAGGAAGCAGCGAGAAACTTCTATCTTTTAAAAATACTTCCATTTTCAAATGATTTGCACAGTCATGATTGTTAAAAGTGCTTAGTATCATACCATGCTAGTACCAAATATTTTTGTTGCTCATCATGTACGTTTTTATAACATACATACCCTGAACTTAAAAGTAACTGTACTGAGGATAGGTAAAAATTATAATTGGAAAATAGATAGTATTTCAGTTCTAAAAACCTAATACTCTTGGGAAAAGACTAGTAAAAGAAGTTGCCATCTTAAAGATAACCTTTTGCTGATTTTGCACAGATTCCTCTGTTGACCTGAGTTTAAATCTCACCTACAAACTATACTTTGTCTTTCCTAAAGTAAATGAAGAGAGGCATTATATGAAAAGGAAAGAAGCAAATGCTTTGGAAGAACAACTATTAAAACAGAAAATGGATGAGCTTCATAAGAAGTTGCACCAGGTGGAGATGTCACAGGAGAACCTGCCCTCTTCCCAGGGGCCGTCTGAGGTGTGTGGGCTCCTCCCCGTTGCCTCCCACGCCCACTGCGGTGATTTCTGTTTCTGTTTGTCCCTTCCATGCTCTACTTGTAGAGTGAATTCTGATGTTAGATTAGTTACTAGCTTTCCGAATTATTCCCCGCCTCCCTGCAACAAGAACTGGGGGGAAAGACAATCTGACACACTTCCAGCAAGGATGGAAGTCACATTTAAAGAGCCAGGAGTCAGAGCGACACTGGGCTTCTCAGTGGCAGCCCAGAAGGACATTCACAGTGCAAGATGAGAAAGGAAGTTAGAGAATAGGGTGTGTAGTGTGTGTGTCTATACATTAGTGTATACAGTCCTTTATCTGATTTTCTTTTTGTAGGGGAGGTACAATGACTGTTACAGAATGAAAATTCAAGTATAGTNTCTCACACTGCTGTGGAGGTTTCTCCCCCCAATTCTGAGCAGTTTTCCTAGATGGCAGAGATTATAATTATTGTCGTATCACTTGTTCTGTTTATATTTTTATCTTCAGTCACTTTGGTGCTCTGTCTCTTTTTGAAACATACAAAAAATTTTCTTCCTCTTCCAGGAAAAATGAAAGTGAGGCTCCCCTCTTTCCCTTGGGCTAAAACCCTTAGCACAGATTATGGTTCTTAAGGACTGGTTCTCCTCGGTGTCTGAGGTTAACTTCACCAATGATTTCCCTTGGAAATAAGATTTTTAAATGGTCCTGCTTTTGTAGTCACCTTAGGATACTAATTCAGACCTGTGTCCTGTATTGAACCATGTATGTACAAAGTAAACTGCTGGGACCTCCCTGGCAGTCCTAACATCCAGTGCCGGGGGTGTGGGTTCTATCCCTGGTCTGGGAACTAAGATCCCACAAGCCATGTGGTGTGGCCAAAAAAAATTTTTTTAAGAAGAGAGCTGCAGTGTGTGGGCTGTGACTTCATTAGCTCTTCATAGTTAATTCTCGTGATCATAAGATAGTCACAAAAGCAGTGACAGACCCTGTAGACAGGCTGCGTGTCCACCCACCCCTTACAAAAGGATGAGGCTCTTTAGCCTAACGAGCAGGTGGATCCCAGAAGCACTGCGGTCTGACCCTGACCCAGGCAGGGAGCGAGGGGACCCCTCACACTCTCAGCAGCCTGGACAGCTGACTGTGGCAGAGAAGGGGCACCTTCGCTGGCACTGCATGTACAACTCAGGTTTTTATGGCAGTTTAATGGGGATTTGCGGAATTGAGGGTGCCTTGCGCTTTTGACTTTGCATCCTGACAGGGCTCATTAAGGTTAGATGAAGTGTTAGATGAAGTCCACTAGCCCCGCTGGACTTAAACCAGACTGTGATATAAGTGCCTCTGAAGCATTTTTCCTATTCTTGGTAACCACGAAATCTAGAGGACAAGGCGCTACGGCTCCACAGCAAAAGCACAGCCCTTTCCCGCATCGTGACTCAGGAGAGCCACGCCAGGCACCCAGACCCAGAACTGCCGGTCAGCACCTTGGCCTGTGTAACAAACAGGATCGTTTGAATCAGGGAGACCCGTAACCTCCCTTCCACGTGTGCAAGTGATTATCAGGCATTCACGTCTATAACCACTATGTTAAGCAAACATGAATACCTGGCCTTTATCTGTTAGAATTATTGTCCTCAAAAGGACATAAAAGAAAAAATAAAGTCACTTACACTGTAGACCTAGGCAGTCCCACCTGTTTCTTTTTCTTGGCCATGCCACGTGCCATGCAGGATGTTCTCCAGCCAGGGATCAAACCTGTGCCCCCTGCACTGGGAGTGTGGATTCTTAACCTCTGGACTACCAGAAAAGTCCCCCATCTTTATTTTTAAAACAGGCTGGTAGTCGCCAACATTTTTTTTTTTTACTGTTCTTGAGAGTTAGTGTGTCTCAAGAGTTTTCTCTTCCAGGTGTGTGAACAAAAGTACTCATGAATTCAGGCCACAGAGCGGAGCAGAGATAAAAGAAGGTAATGTTTAATTGTAATACACTTGTGTCTGATCTCTGCCCAGACTCGTTCAAGTTACTCAGGGGTCTGTTAGCTAGCTGGCCACAGTATGGGGATTCCAGGCCTTAAGGAACCTGGATGTCAGCTCTCCTGTTCTCAGAACGCAGGGGTTAGATAAGCCCTGGGCCATTTCCAATAAAGGGGGAAATCTACTTGATAGTCACAGATTATTAGTTAGAATCCTTTGGAAACTTGATTTGTGAAAACTTTCCTCTTAAATTTCCCAGTAGATGACTCTAAAACAAGAGTCATCTTTAATATGTTGTGAGGACGCAACGGTGGTTATTTGGGAGTGGTGTGTAATATTTCTGTTTTATACTACTTCATTAGAGGTACTTACATAAAAGTAAGTTTTATAAATAAACTAGGACATGGATTGGGCATTCACTTCCCACCCCTATGTACCGTGACATTCTTTCCAGTGACAGTTTAGTGGGAGCACCTACCTGAAACAGCAGGTGGCACCTGCATTTAACCAGGACCAGACTGAGCACGCGTGGATGCCGAGTGCTGTCCTGAGTGACTGCAGGTGCAGCCACAGACAGAAAGGACAGAGAGCCCCACCCGCTCGGAGGGGCCAAGGAAGCGTGGCTGTTAGGGAGGGGACCGGTACTTCAGAGGGGCCCAGGAAAGATGCTCACGACAACAGTGCTATTTGGGTAAAGATGGAGCCAGCTTGCAAAGCCCGTTTCAGGCAGAGCTCCCAGCAGGGCAGAGTCCTTGATGTCCCTGATGTGTTCTGAGCACAGCAGAGCAGCCAGCGGCCTCCGGGGGTGAGCGTGGTGAGGAAGATGAGGTCGGAGCTGGGAGGGCTCAGGCTGTGCAGGGCCATACCTGGACTCCAGCTGAGTGAGATGGAAAACCAGTCCTAAGATTATAGCGTAGCTACTATTTCTTGGTATACAGTGGAGCAAAGGGTGCTATTGATGACTAGGCTGCTCATTTGATAAGGTTTTAGACCAAGCCGCTTAATTAACTGTTTTGAGCTTTTATTTCCTTTTCTGTTAACAGATAATTCTTACTTTACCCACCTTGTGGGACTATTATAAAGATCAAAATAAAAGACGTGATAGTACTAGAATAATGGTAATTCCTAGTGAGAATTGGCTTCCCAGGTGGCTCAGTGGTAAAGAATCCACCTGCCAATGCAGGAGACTCGGGTTTAAGCCCTGGGTCGGAAAGATCCCCTGGAGAGAGAAATGGCAACCCACTCCAGTATTCTTGCCTGGGAAATCCCATGGACAGAGGAGCCTGGCCGGCTATAGTCCATGGGGTCAGTGGACACGATCTAGTGACTAGACAACAACAAGTGAGAATTATCAAGAATAATAAAATGTATAATAAGTTTCTTTGTGTGTCTTCTGAATTATTCTGATTTCTCTACTGACATGGCAGTTTGTCCCCATTTCTTTAAAAGGGTGTGAAACACAGAAGGTTGTTAACACAAGTTCCTTTCACACAACTCCAAACACATCTCTGGGACTGGTTCAGGCAACGCCATCCAAAGTGCAGCCATCACCCACTGTGCACACCAAAGAAGCTCTCGGTGCGTAAAGCCTGCTGTGTGAACACGGAACATCTGACAGTGACTTAGTGAAGGCGCTTTTGCAATCATGTTTACGGTTATTCTTCTGTTCTTTTAAGGTTTCATCATGAATGTGTTTCAGGCTCCTACGCTTCCTGATATTTCTGATGACAAAGAGGAATGGCCATCTCTAGGTCAAAATGAGTTTGAAGCCCAGTTTCAAAGTAATAACAAATTATTTAATAGCTACTAAATGGATAACATAGCAGGTGGTTGCCTGTGGAAAAAGCAAGCATTATGCAAAAAGTAGACCTGCCCTTGGTTAGCTTGTCAGATGAGTGCATGTTGTGAAGTAAAACATTTAAGTGTTTTGCCAGGTACTCAGTGTATGTCATAGACTTGATTTGTTTCTTAAAAAATAGTGCTAAACAAGGGCAAAATAGGCCTTGGTAGGAGTGGCCAGGAAGGACTGAGTGGTTGAGGGGAACTTGAGCCTTGCCAGGCATAGGGGTGTTCAGGGCGGAGTGCTGGGGACAAGGACTCACCCCAGCCCCCACCTCCTGTTTGTCTTGAGTCAGAGGATTTTTGCTGGAAGCCAGAGAGATCACAGTGAAGACAGAGATAAGAGCTTATTGTAGAAAAAGTCATGGAGCACTGTGTTCAGCGTCAGTGCCCACAGCTGTGTGTTAGGAGCATCGTGATTGCTGCGTTAGATGTGGCAGGGGCTCGAGGCCTGGAAGCTTGGGTGCCAGCGCCTGTGACAGTCAGTGCCTTCCTGTCAGCACAGAGGGACTACCACATGGCCTAAGTTCCAAAGCTGACATCAGTTATCTATTCCATTTTCTTATTTGTAGTTAAAGTTTTAACTAAAGGGTAGTGTTTTTGTCCTGTTAAAATAATTAACTACAGTTTTTGTACTCTTGCAGAAAATGCACCATCTTCTGGGGCTTGGGGAGTCAATAAGATCATCTCTTCTTTGTCATCTGCTTTTCCTATATTTGAAGATGGAAACAAAGAAAATTATGGGTAAAGACATATGTGGTTAAGATAACTCTGAGTGAAAAGCATGTTGCCATAGTGACGGGTGGTGTCGGGTCCAGGTGGGGCTGTTGAGAGAAGACCACCTGCTGGTCAGACAGGCTGGGTTCAGTCCCAGCTCTGCCAGGGATGAGCCTTGTGATCACAGGACCAGGAGACTGGCTGAAGTTCTTTTCCACATTTTCAGCGTTACAAGAAAGCAGTCCTCCCATGACAAAAGCATGTATTATTAAAGGAAACAGCACGGTTACAAAGCATCAGAGAGCCGAGGTATCCTGTAGATTTGGAATTGTGTTAGCTGTAAATGAATTCATCAATACAGGTATCCACACATGCTCTGTATGTATTTGCAGGACTGATGAAGTAGAAAGGGAAGTGGCTTACATTGGCTCACACGGCAGAGAACATTTGTTTTAAAGCTGAGCTGCATTACGATAGAATAGGGTAGAACCAGAAAGTTTCACTGTTAGTAATTTAAATCATGAAAGAGAGGTGTGAACTGAAGTGTCATGGTGTGGAAGAGATGTGTATTCCATAGCTAGACCACACACTGGGCAAAGAAAAAACATATGGCATCTGCGCCATCCTGTTGGTCACAGCCCTCACTCTCGTCCTTAAAACTCAGTGCAGTAGAAAGTTCCATATTTTCCACCCTCACATAAAGTAACTGTAGATCTTCTTGTATATAGCTACTTAAGTTAATTCAGCTTGTACTCAGATTTGCCATAAAGGTAAGAAATATGTATATAAATATTAACCAAGATAAGTGGAGAATGTTTTTAACACTGTGACTTAAGTGGTAGAATTTATTTCCTTAGGGTATTTTACTGTTTATAATTCTGTCAATTTTTCCTTAGATTACCACAGCTGAAAAATAAACCTGCAGGAGCCAGGACCTTTGGAGAACGTTCCGTGAGCAGGTTTCCTGCAAAACCAAATGTGAGTCTCTGCTTCATCCATGAAATGGTTGTGCAACCCTTTTTGCTTTCTTTTACCAAACAACTGTGCCAGTCAAATGAGATGGTGTATTTAAAAAGCAGTTCTGGAAAAACAAAATATTATGTGAAGATCGTGTTTTAAAATATTATCCTATAATTATTTGCAGTATGCACAACACATACTGACAGATGTGGAAATTGAAAAATGAGTTTGATGTGATCTTTGCCCTCTGAGAGTCTTCCCTGTAGACAAGAGGAACCACTGGGGGCATATATATTTTTCCCAGACCTAAGAACCTTAATAAAGGCTAAATGGGAACTCCATAATATCTTTGTTACTCCTCGGTAAATCCAGATTTTTCAATATTTTTTTCAAAAATTGGTAAATAACTGTGACTCTTGCATGTGATACAGTTCCATTGGTGTGTGTTAAGATGAAGTGTACCAGTTCTGGGGAGAAGAACCAGACCCATGATGTCCTTGGCTGCGTGTTAGCCAGGGCTTACATCCACTCCTTTGAAAAAATCAAAATTCCTGTTTTTTTTTTGTTTTTTTTTTTAATCTAAAAAAAATATCGATATGTTAAATTTCATCTGCGAAACAGGGAACCTGCTGCCTTTTTTCCAGTTCATCTTTTGTTGTAGGAAGTGCCTCACACTGACGAGTTTCTGGATGATTCAACCGTGTGGGGTGTCCGCTGCAACAAAAGCCTGGCACCCAGCCCCAAGAGCCCAGGAGCCTTTAGGTCTGCCGCACAGCTGGCGTCTACACCCTCCCATAGGCTTCCCGTGGACTCCGTACACCCACTGGAAGATAAAGGTGTGCATTGTACTCTGTCTCATCTTCTGCCAACTTCACTTCTACTGCTACGATAGTCGTTGTCTTGAAAATTCTCATTGGGACATTGGAAAGTCATAAAGAGGAAACTTAAAATCCATTCATTATAGTATTACATAAGTATAATGTCCTCATAAAGTCTCTGCCTTTTCAAATTCAATAGCTTAGGTTATAAGTAGAACAGAAGAAAAGACTACAGAAGTATTTAAGGGCAAATGTCCAACCCATTTGCACAGGACAGAGGTTTGTTTCATGTTTTACAGTAAATAAAATAGCCAGGACAGACAGATTAAATTACTTGAATGCTGAACATTTTCTAATTTGATAAGAATAACTAATAGCAAGTTTTAATCCTTGATATGTATCTACAAATTTTATTACTTTAGAGATGTAGCAAATACTATACTCAGAAAATCATATTTAAAACTTTTTTTTAGTGGTGTGATAAAACTCACAGATAGTCCTATTTTCCCCAAACATAGCACTCTCATATCAAAGATCTTTATATACCTAAAATGAAGCTTAATAAATGACATAGTTATTGAATACAGATAATTATTACCTATTAAATACCAAACCTGCAAAATAATATAGGCATACCTCATTTTTGGCACAGTGGTAAAGAATCCACCTGCCAATGCAGGAGACTCAGGAAGATGCAGGTTCATTCTCTGGGTGGGGAAGACCCCCTGGAGAAGGACATGGCAACCCACTCCAATACTCTTGCCTGGAGAAACCCATGGACAGGGGAACCTGGCGGGCTGCACTCCATGGGGTCACAAAGAGTTGGAGACGACTGAGCGACTAAGCACTGTACCTCTTTGTATGGCGCTTCACTTGGCTGCATTGTGTGGATACTGGGTTTTTTACAAATTGAAGATTTTTGGCAACCCCGTGTCAAGCAAGCTTTCTGGCGCGATTTTTCCAGCAGCGTTTACTCACTTCATGTCTGACATTTGGTCATTCTTGCAGTATTTCCACCTTTTCCATTACTGTTACATTTGTTATGGTGACCTGTGATGGGTATCTTTGGTGTAACTATTGTAACTCTTTGGGTGCCACAGACCTCGTCCATTGGAGATAGTAAACTTAAGGGATATTGTGTGTATTCTCACTGCTCCAGCTGGTTCCCTGTCTTTCTCACTTTCCTCGGGCCTCTCTCTTCCTGAAAAAGGAGAATATTGAAATAAGGCCAATTACTAACCTACAGTAGCCTCTAAGTGTTAAAGAGAAGAATGTCATGTCTCTCACTTCAAATCAAAAGCTAGAAATGATTCAGCTTAGTGAGGAAGGCACGTCAAAGTCCAGTTAGGCTGAAAGCCAGGCTTCTTAGCCAGTTAGCCAAGTTATGGATGCAAAGGAAAAGTTTTTGAAGGAAATTAAAAGTGTTCCTCCAGTGAACACTTAAATGATAAGAAAGCCAAACAGCCTTATCGCCAGTAATAGAGAAAATTTGAGTGGTCTAGAGAGAAGATCAAACCAGCCATAATACCGCCTTAAGCCAAAGCTGAACCCAAAGCATGGCCCTAACTCAGTTCTATGAAGTTAGGCTCTTCTAACATCATAAAAGTTCTATGAAGACTGAGAGGTGAGGACACTGTAGGTGAAAAGTCTGAAGCTAAAAGAGGTGGTTCATGGGCTTAAGGAAAGAAGTCATCCCTGTATCAGAGGTGCAGAGGGAAGCAGCAAGTGCTGATGTGGAAGATGCAGCGAGTTACACAGATCTAGTTAGGACATTAATGAAAGGGGTTACTCTAAATAACAAATGTTCCCTGTAGACAAAACAGCCTTCTATTGGAAGAAAATGCCGTCTAGGACTTTGACAGACAGAGAAGTAGAGGTCTGGTTTTTAGGCTTCAAAGGCCAGGGCTAATGCAGCTGATGACTGATAAACAGTTGAAATCACTGTTTATCTGCCATTCCAAAAGTCTTAAGGTTTTTAACAATTATGGTTAGTCTGCTCTGGTTGTGCTCTATAAAAGCTGGATTACAGCATATCTGTTTACAACATGGTTTACTGTGTATTTTAAGCCCACTATTGAGAACAACTGCTCAGAAAAATAGATTCCTTCCAAAATAGTACTGCTCACTGACAGGGTACCTGGTCACCCAGGAGCTCTGATGGAAACATATACAATGAAATTATTTTCATGGCTGCTAACACAGCATCCATTCTGCAGCCCATGGACCAAGGAGTCCTTTCAACTTACTGTTTAAGAGCAACATTTCATAAGGCCATAGCTGCCATGGATAGTGATTCCTCTGATGGATCTGGGCAGAGTCAACAGAAAACCTCCTGGAAAGGATTCACTCTTGTAGATGCCATTAAAAACATTTGTGATTCATGAGAAGAGGTCAAAGATATATCAATACTAACAGGAGTTTGGAAGAAGCTGATCCCAACCTTCATGGATGACTTTTGAGGGGTTCTAGACTTAAGGGGCGAAGGCACCCCACTCCAGTACTGTTGCCTGGAAAATCCCATGAATGGAGGAGCCTGGTGGGCTACAGTCCATGGCATCGTGAAGAGTCAGACATGATGAGCGACTTCACTTTCACTTTTCACTTTCATGCATTGGAGAAGGAAATGGCAACACACTCCATTGTTCTTGCCTGGAGAATCCCAGGGACGGGGGAGCCTGGTGGGCTGCCATCTATGGGGTTGCATAGAGTCAGACACGACTGAAGCGACTTAGCAGCAACAGCAGCAGCAGCAGCAGACTTGAGTGGAGGAAATTACTAGATGTGGGACCAGCAAGGAAGCCTGGAGGTGTGACTGACTTGCTGCCATCTCGTGGTAAAACTTTCATGGGTAAGGAGCCTCTTCTCATGGATGAGCAAAGAAAGCGGTTTCCTAAGACAGGACCTACTCCTGGTGCAGATGCTATAAAGACTAAGTGACAAGAACAGATTTAAAATATCCCATAAACTTAGTAGATAAAGGGGCAGCAAAGGAGTGACCTCGCGTTTGAAAGAAATTCTGTGGGTAAAATACTATCAGACAGCATTGCCTGCTGCAGAGAGA
Source organism: Raphicerus campestris (assembly GCA_006410735.1). Classification (NCBI taxonomy): domain Eukaryota; kingdom Metazoa; phylum Chordata; class Mammalia; order Artiodactyla; family Bovidae; genus Raphicerus; species Raphicerus campestris. The sequence goes on from SJYW01010954.1 coordinate 1,196,566, forward strand.
TCGTTCATGAAAGGAAGTCAATTGATGTGGCAAAGTTCATGGTTGTCTTATTTTAAGAATGGCCGCAGCCAACCCAGCCTGCAGCAACCACCACCTTGGTCATTCAGCAGCCACCAACATCGAGGCAAACCCACTACGAGCCAAAAGATTACGACTCACTGAAGGCTCAAGTGATGGTTTGCATTTTTTAGCAATAAAGCCTCTTTTAATTAAGGTGCGCACATTGTTTTTTTAGACATAATGCTGTTGCACACTTAAGACTTCAGTACCGTGTAAACGTAACTCATGCATGCACTGGGAAACCAAAAAACGTGTGCAATCACTTTATTGCAGTGGAATGGATCCAAATCCACGGCATCTCAGAGGCACACTTGTGCTGTAGGATCTGGGACCACTAGCCAAATAATCACGGCTGGCACTTTTTCTGGTTTTTAAGTAGCAATTGTTCACTGAAGCAGATGCCAAAGAATTCCATTCCCCTGGATGAAAGGATGAAAACTTATTTTAACATGAAGCCTGAGCATACAGGCCTAAACATTCTTAACTAAGCAGTAAAAATCTTTTCTTACTGTACTAACTATATTTTTTACCTGAATTAACTATCACAGACTTGATACTTTTTTTTTTTTTTAATTTAAAACTTGTTTCAATTTGGAGAACTTAATCTGTTTTAAGTCAAGCGTCTTTCATAGTCACTATTGGCCTTGCTTGGTGTATTTGCCACGTTGGTCATATGAAGAGAAGCTCCTGTCCTAGTTAGCACCTGCTCAGTGAGGCAATAGCTAGTCAAGTTTCACCTGGCTCTATATTGTGTTAGCATCACTTAGAAGTAGTCTCTGTGTTTCTGCCCTATCTCGTTTACCTCTGAAGATTTTTTTAATAATTTTATTTATTTGTGTGCTTGTTTGGGGCTGCAAGCTCTTCATTGCCACGTGGGCTTCTCCTTTGGTCTCGGCGAGCGGGGGCTGCTCTCTGGCTGCCGTGTGCGGGCATCTCGCGGCAGTGGCTTCCCTCACTGCCGAGCACAGGCTCTGGGTGCACGGGCCTCAGCGTTGCGGCTCCTGGGCTCTGGAGCACAGGCTCAGGAGCTGGGGTGCACAGGTTTAATCTGCCCCTCGGCATACCGAAGCTTCCCGGNTTTGTTTGGGGCTGCAAGCTCTTCATTGCCACGTGGGCTTCTCCTCTGGTCTCGGCGAGCGGGGGCTGCTCTCTGGCTGCCGTGTGCGGGCATCTCGCGGCAGTGGCTTCCCTCGCTGCCGAGCACAGGCTCTGGGTGCACGGGCCTCAGCGTTGCGGCTCCTGGACTCTGGAGCACAGGCTCAGGAGCTGGGGTGCACAGGTTTAATCTGCCCCTCGGCATACGGAAGCTTCCCGGACCAGGGATCGCATCCATGTCTCCTGCACTGGTAGGTAGATTCTTTACCACTGAGCCACCAGAGAAGTCCCATCTGGACTGTTTTCTCTTAAAGGACTGTGTGGATTAGAGGTATAAGGTAGAAAAGCTCACATACAATAACAGAAGTTTTTCTGGTTTTCCCCTTATTTTAAAAAATACACTGCTTTTTACCATGGAACATTATTTTGAAACTGTAATGAAAGTCAGTGCAAAAAAGGAATCCCGGACTTCACAACCATTTAAAATCATACATGTGTGTATAGTGTCCACCTCTACTTTCTTGTGTGTTTCAGAAAATATGGTAGCAAACCAGCACACCCATGTGGCTGTGGATTCTTGTTCAAGAAACAAGGTGGAACCCTTGAAAGAGAGAAAGTTCAGGTATTGTGAGGGGGTGTGTGGTTCTGTCTCTCTCCATTTTCATTGTAGCATTACTTTTTAAAATGTAAAGCCCTATCTTTAAGGGCTGTCAGTTTTTAATAACTGAGAGCTTTAAGTCAGAAGGTATTCTGTAGATGTAAGTACAGTGATTAGGGACTTCCCTAACCACTTCCAGTGGTTAAGACCTCACCTTCCAGTCCAGAGGATGAAGGTTCGATCCCTGGTTGGGGAACTAAGATCCCACATTCTTGCAGCCAAAAAAACCAGAACATAAAGCAACAGAAGCAATAATGTAACAAATTCAATAAATACTATGAAAGGATAAAAAAAAAATACAGTGATTAACAAGAACACTTGGTTTTAATACATCAGGGAGTTAGCAGAGCGGCTGGGGTAGCAGAGAATCCCTGACTTCCGCTGACTGGGGGAGTAGAACTGCATGGTGAAATCATGGGAGGAGAGGAGAAGGGCATGTCTTCCCATACCAGGACAGTCTTAATTATGATAAAAACAGAGAGGTCCACATCAAGGGACAGACTACGAAATAGCTGGACTGACTAAGGTCTTAGGGACCCAGGAAAGACCAAGAAACTCACAGAAGAGAGTAAGGAAGGTGACAACTAAATGCAACACGGTGTCCACAATTGGATCCTGGAGCAAAGACGGTATCTTGTGGAAAACCTGGCAAAATCCTAACGAGGTCTGGAAGTTTGTCAGTGGNAGAAACTCACAGAAGACAGTAAGGAAGGTGACAACTAAATGCAACACGGTGTCCACAATTGGATCCTGGAGCAAAGACGGTATCTTGTGGAAAACCTGGCAAAATCCTAACGAGGTCTGGAAGTTTGTCAGTGGTAGTATGACAGAGGTTGGTTTACTGCTTTTGACAAGAGAGCCACCTTAACGTGAGATGGTAGCATTAGAGGAAATTGATGAGGAGCTTATGGGAATTCTCTATTATCTTCGCAAATTACTCCAGAATTAGTATTTGCACGTAGGTGAATTCACAAATATGGAATCCGTGAATAATGAGGGTTAACTGTGTCCATGTGTGCGTGTTCCCCAGTGTATGTGTGTGTGTGTGTGTGTGTGTCTAAATGTACTGCTGTTAGGTTATCGAAGTATGACTGACATTTTCTATTTGTTTCAGTGTCATTAAAAAAGCCATTTTTATAGTAAAGTTAAATATTTAACCTCGTTCACAGTAGTGATGTTTAGAGGACAACTCAGGGAAATAAATTCCCAGCATATCCTGCTAAAGAATATCCAATGTCTCACCTCACCTATTTAGCTAATATATGACCATGTTTTTTATTTCTGTTCATACTGTATGAACCATGAATTCACATATATTTATACAAAGAAAGTGCTTTAATCAACTATTTGTGAAGCAGATTTGAAATGTTCATAGAAAGAAAAAGAAACTATTCTGTGGGACTTTGATGCAATCAAACCCAGTAAGCTTGTAATCACGTGTTTTGCTTCCTCTGTCCCTTTATCATACCAGTCCAGTTGAAGAGACAAGCCCAGACCCAGTGTGCCCCGTAGATGGCCCTTCAGCGTCCTTGCTCCGTCTGGGCCAGCCAGCTGCAGCCAGGCTGACGAGTGAGGCAGAGCAGGGTCTCAAGGCCTGTAAAGTCACAGACCCCGACTTTGCTGCTGCAGAGGATCCAGCAGAAGCCAGCGCTGGGCTCCAGGCTGAACTGATGCAGGCTGGCCCGCTTGGGAAAGGCGACGCTCCAAGTATGAGCAGATGCTTAATCTTAATTGTTCCCTGAATAAGGACACTAGCCTGGTAAAAGCTGTTTCATGAAAGAAACTCAAAACAGTAGGAACTTGAATGCCATTGAGTAGAACACAAACTTGCAGGTTATCTCACTGTGCGTGCATACAACAGTGGCCTCCTTGAAGGAATCATTTTGTTTTAATTTTAAAATATCAAAATAACTACTGTTAGAAGAAGCAAGTGGAATTGGGGGACCCACTATGTGCCAGGCATTTAATCTGACACTGTTAGCTCCATTTTACAGACAAGTAAACAGGCTCAGGATCAAAGGACCCCCATCCTTACCCCAAGGCTACACGGAAATAGTCTTGAATAGTGGTCAAGAGCACAGACTCTGAAGATAGACTAACTAGATTTTTTTAAAACACAGATTTACTACTTTACTTATTTGGCTGCGCTGGATCTTACTTATGGCGCGTGGGATCTTCAATCTTTAGTTGCAGCATGAGGGGTCTAGTTCCCTCGCCAGGGATCACACTTAGGCCCCCTGCATTGGGAGCATGGAGTCTTAACGACTGGCCCACCAGGGAAGTCCCCAGACTAGCTGGATTCTAATCCTAGCCACCCCCTCTTAGGCTGTCATTTGATCTTGGCCAAGATCATTTCAATTCTCTGTGGCCCTCTTTTCTGTAAAGAGGAGAGGGTGGTAGTACCTCCTTTAGCGTCTTACTGTAAGGGCCATGTGAATTAGTAAACATGAAGGGCTCAGAACAGTGTCCTGCGTCTGCTTAGCACTAGTGTCAGTCATATTGGATTAGACTGATAACCGCCACTAATAGAATATTTTAGAGCATTCTAAATTGGGCAGAAACTTTTTTCTTCCCTTTAGAAATGCTTTCTCTTTGTAGATCCAAAGTGTATCTCATACAGATAAATTGCACATAGTACAGTCCACGGGGTCACAAAGGGTCGGACATAACTTAGCAGTTGAACCGCAAGCAAGAGTGTAAGTATTAAAAGGCAGCATGTTTTCTAGACAGAAGTGGAAAAGCGGTTTAAAGAGTACATAGCTGAGCATGTCAGTAATGAATCTCCAAGTCTGCCTTTAAGATGTGTACCTGCAGTTCTATTAAAGGTAGAATCATGAACAGATGCTCCTGATTTTGATTTCCTTTGTTACAGCTGCACACGCAAACTTGTGGATCTGAAAATGACAGATGATGAACTGCAGAACTACCAGTTTTGACTTTTGAAATGATAATTTATTGTTTGAATCAATGCTCTTTAGAGATAAGATTTAAAAGGTTATTTAACGAAGGTCTCCACTTGCTTTGTCTTATGATTTATTTGGTAAGTCTTGCCTACTGAATTCATTTTCTTTTTTTGTTCCCATTCCTTCAAGACTTCACTGTTGAGAACCCCTGGGATGAGGAGCTGATTCTCAAGCTTTTATCCGGGCTTTCTGAACCAGTGAGTTCCTATCCAAATACTTATGAATGGGCATGTAAGCTTCCAGCCATCAAGCCCAAGACTGAATTCCAATTAGGTAAGCACCATATGGGTAATAAAACTTTAAACTCTCTTTTTTCGGCGGAAGTCGATGCTCACTAGTGTGTGTGTGGGTTGTTTCTCCTCCTGTCACCCCCCCCACCCCCCGCCCTTCCCACCAATGATAGGTTTCATCTGTAGTTTCACCTCTAGTGTTAAGATGAGAACATCTTGTTAGGGCAGAACTATAGGATTTGATTGCTGCTGTGACTGTGACTATAAAGGGCAATTGGGCAGTTATCTATCAAAATTAAAAACACATGTAAGTTTAGACCCAGACACCCACTTTTAAGAATTTCTGCAGATAACACTTGCATGCCTTCAAAGTGATGTGTGTGTGTAAAGCAGCAGATTGGAAGCAACAGACAGCTGTAGGCACTGCTTAAATAAATGATGGAACACACATGTGTGCTCAGCTGAGTCTGACTCTTTGTGACCCCATGGACTGCAGCCCACCTGGCTCCTCTGTCCATGGGATTTCCCAGGCAAGCATACTGGAGTAGGTTACCATTTCCTTCTCCAGGGGATCTCCCCAACCCAGGACTCAAATCTGTGTTTCCTGCATTGGCAGGTGGATTCTTTACCACTGAGCCACCAGGGAAGCTATATTATCCTTCTAATGTCCACAGGATCTATAGTGATGTCCCGTCTTTGATTTCTACAATTAGTGATGTGTGTACTCCTTATTTTTTCTTAGCCTGGCAGAGGCTTATCCGTTTTATTGATATTTTCAAAGAACCAACTTTTTTTTTTCCCACAGAATCAACTTTTGTTTTCAGTAATTTTCTATATTGATTTTTACTTTTAAATTTCATTGATTTCTACTCTAATTCTTATTATTTCTTTTCTCTGCCTACTTTGGATTTAATGTGCTCTTTTTCTAGATTTCTAAGGTAGAAACTAAGATTATTGATTTTAGTTCTTCTTTTCTAACATATACATTCAGTGCAATAAATTTCTCTCTAAGCCTGCGTTTCATGCATCTCACAATTTCAATAAAGTATGTTTTCAGAATGTTATTTTAGCTCCAAGTGTTTGAGGCTCTCCAGCTCTCTGTTACTGATTACTAGTTTAATTCCATGAGTGTATGATTTCTTTATGACTCAGAATGTAATCTTTATTGGTGACTGTTCCACGCAAGCTTGAAGAGAATGTGCGTTTTGCTGTTGTTAGATTATTCCGTAAATGTCTATTAGACCTAGCTGGTTGGCGGTGCTGTTCCTGTCAGCCACGCCCTTTCTGACTTTCTGCCTGTCGGCTCTGTCAGTTGCTGACAGAGGGATGTAGAAATCTCCAACGGTGATAGTGAAGTAATCTGTTCTCCTTGGAAGTCTGTCAATTTTTTTCATCACTGTTTTGATGCTCTGTTCTTTGGCTCGTACACTGATGCCTTCCAAATTCCTTATATGCCAGCTAGAAACCAGAAAGCGACTTCTTTATATTTGATTTTAAACATGTGATTTTTAAAAAATAATCTATTACAACTTGACCTCTGTGGTCTTTCTCCCAAAATAAATAACTTCAATGTCACTAAACAATATCAAAACAAATCCAGGTGAGGCATTCTACAGCTCATCAGACAAGTGCTCCATGAACCTGCCACAGCTGTCAGAAACAGAAAGTTAGGAACTATCACAGCCTAGCAGAGGCTGAGGAGATGTGAATACGCCCTAGAACATTAGTGGAGGACCAGTGAAGTCTAGTAAAGTGTGGAGTTAGGTAACAGTAACCTGCCAGTCTTGGCTCTTGTTTGTTGCCAGTGTACCTTGGTTATGTAAAAGTTAACAGAAGGGAAACTGGATAGAGAACAAACAGAAACACTACTATCTTGACAACATTTCTATCAATCAAAAACTGTAAACAGAAGGTTTACTGCAATAAAAGTTTTAAATTACCTGTTAGAAATATCGGTACAATTATACTCTGTCCCTTTTGTTCTGATGTTAAAACGCTTGCGTTTTTCATAGGCATGTTAGACCTTTGTTTAGCACTTTGCGGATGATGTTTACGTGTTCTTTGATATCACAACAGTCTTGCCAACTAGGCAGCACAGGTATTTCCCCTTTAGACATGACAGCATGGATGACAAGGATGGCTGCCCGAGGCTGCCTGCTCGGGGACGGGCTTGGTCCCCAGCCATGCTGCCCTGGCTCCCCATCACTCCACGGATGACTGGCCAAACACTTCCTAAGGGAGCTGTACCCACGTTTATTTATTAAAGCAACTCAAGCACCAAGAAGAATTTACAAATACTTCATTTTGATAGTCTTTAGTGTTTTGAGCTTCTTTTTTGTTTTTTCATTTTGACTTCTCTCTCTCCTCAGGTTCTTTGCTGGTCTACGTTGATCACTTTATTGGAGAAGGGGCTTTCGCCCAAGTCTATGAAGTTACTCATGGAGATGTGAACAACAGCAAAAATAAGGAGAAATTTGCTTTGAAGGTAAATGATCTGAACAATTTTAGAACTGAATTTTAGAATTTTAGAACTTGAGATTGCCAGTCTTTTTTTTTAAGATAGCGGTGGTTTCAGGGACTTCCCTGTGATGGTGCAGAGGCTAAAATTACCCACTCCCAACACAGTTCAAATTCCAGTTCAGTCACTCAGTTGTGTCCAACTCTTTGCAACCCCATGGAGTGCAGCACGCCAGGCTTCCCTGTCCATCACCAACTCCTGAAGCTTACTCAGACTCAGGTCCATCAAGTTGGTGATGCCATCCAACCATCTCATCCTCCTTTGTCCCCTTCTCCTCCCGCATTCAGTCTTTCCCAGCATCAGGTCTTTTCCAGTGAGTCAGCTCTACACATCAGGTGACCAGATTACTGGAGCTTCAGCTTCAGCATCAGTGAATACTGCAGGACTGATCTCCTTTAGGATGGACTGGTTGGATCTCCTCGCAGTGCAAGGGACTCTCAAGAGTCTTTTCTAACACCACATTTCAAAAGCATCAGTTCTTTGGTGCTCAGCATTCTTTATGGTCAAACATTCACATCCATACACGACTACTGAAAAAACCATAGCTTTGACTAGACGGAACTTTGTCAGTAATGTCTCTGCTTATTAACATGCTGTCTACATTGGTCATAGTTATTTTTCCAAGGAGCAAGGGTCTTTTAATTTCATGGCCACAGTCACCATCTGCAGTGATTTTGAGGCCCAAGAAAATAGTCTGTCACTGTTTCCATTTTTTTCCCCATCTGTTTGCCACAAAGTGATGGGACCGGATGCCATGATCTTCGTTTTTTAAATTTTGAGTTTTAAGCCAGCTTTTCCACTTTCACTTTCATCAAGAGGCTCTTTAGTTGTCTTCGCTTTCTGCCATAAGGGTGGTGTCATCTGCATATCTGAGGTTATTGATATTTCTCCCAGCAGTCTTGATTCCAGCTTGTGTTTCACCCATTCTGGCATTTCACATGATGTACTCTGCATATAAGCACCCATTCTGGCATTTCACATGATGTACTCTGCATATAAGTTAAATAAGCAGGGTGACAGTATACAGCTTCGATGTACTCCTTTCCCAATTTGGAACCAGTCTATTGTTCCATATTTCTAATTGTTGCTTCTTGACCTGCATACAGATTTCTCAGGAGGCAGGTCAGGTGGTCTGGTATTCCCATCTCTTGAATTTTCCACAGTTTATTGTGACCCACACAGTCAAAGGCTTTGGTGTAGTCAATAAAGCAGAAATAGATGTTTTTCTGGAACTCTCTTACTTTTTCGATGACCCAGTGGATTTGGGCAATTTGATTTCTGGTTCCTCTGCCTTTTCTAAATCCAGCTTGAACATCTGGAAATTCTCGGTTCACGTCCTGTTGAAGCCTCGCTTGGAGAATTTTGAGTATTACTTTGCTAGCGTGAGAGATGAATGCAATTGTGTGGTAGTCTGAACATTTTTGGCATTGCCTTTCTTTGGGATTGGAATGAAAACTGACGTTTTCCAGTCCTGTGGCCACTGCTCAGTTTTCCAAATGTGCTGGCATTTTGAGTGCAGCACCTTTACAGCATCATCTTTTAGGATTTAAAATAGCTCAGCTGGAATTCCATCACCTCCACTAGCTTTGTTCGTCGTGATACTTCTTAAGGCTCATTTGACATTGCACTCCAGGATGTCTGGCTCTAGACGAGTGATCACACCATCATGGTTATCTGGGTCATGAAGATTTTTTATGTGTAGTTCTTCTGTGTATTCTTGGCACCTCTTCTTAATATCTTCTGCTTCTGTTAGGTCCATACCATTTCTGTCCTTTATTGTGTCCGTCTCTGCATGAAATGTTCCCTTGCTATCTCTAATTTTCTTGAAGATATCTCTAGTCTTACTCATTTTGTTGTTTTGCTGTTAATTTGCATTGATCCCTGAGGAAGGCTTTCTTATCTCTCCTTGCTATTGTTTAAAACTCTGCATTCAAATGGATAAATCCTTCCTTTTTTAAAATCAAATTGCTACACAAGGTGCCTACATTCAAGCCCCGGTCAGGGAACTGGACTCCACATGCCACAACTAAGACTTTGCATGCTGTATCTAAGACCCAGCATAGCCAAATAAATATTAAAAGAAATAGTCTTTTTAAAAAAGATAGTAATAGTTTCATTTAGATCTGTTGTCAGCACTTAGGAAACAAAACTATCCCATGGGGATTCAGTACTGCCTTGCCCCTAAGATTATCTTGCAGCAACCCCCATACTGCAGCAGCAATTCATAGCTTGTCATCACTTTTCTATCCCATGCCCCCCTTTTTTTTGGATGAAGTTGCTTTCTTACAGTCATTTTCCAGAACATGAGCTGGATGTGAATGTCACATTGCCTGCTTTGCAGGTCCAGAAGCCTCCCAACCTCTGGGAATTCTACATTGGGACCCAGCTGATGAAAAGACTGACACCAAGTGTGCAGCACATGTTCATCAGATTTTATTCGGCCCACCTGTTCCAGAATGGCAGCGTGTTAGTAGGAGACCTCTACAGTTACGGCACCTTATTAGTAAGTGTGATGCTTTGATGACACAAGCATGAAGGGACTTGCTTTGCACATCCCTTTTTGCACTTGAAGCTTTTATTGGAGTGGTGCATGGGGCAAACAAAGCTCTTGGCTTGAAATATTCATTAATCATGGGCAGCCAACTCAGGACATTCCACTGTCCATTGTTTCTAGAATGCCATTAATCTCTATAAAAATATCCCTGAAAAAGTGATGCCTCAGGCACTAGTCCTCGCTTTTGCCATCAGAATGCTCTGCATGATCCAGCAAGTCCACGACTGTGAAATCATCCACGGAGACATCAAGCCAGACAATTTCATACTTGGAAACAGGCAAGTGTTGCACTTTGAATGGGTACTTCTCTGACCATCTCCCCCAGCAGCCTTTTATTTTCTGTGCTTACACAGCCTGGTGCTTGTTTGTGTTTAACACAGATTTTTGGAACAAGACAACAAAGATGATGACTTATCTGCTGGCTTGGTCCTGATTGACTTGGGTCAGAGTATAGACATGAGACTTTTTCCGAAAGGAACTGCATTTACAGGAAAGTGTGAAACTTCTGGTTTCCAGTGTATTGAGATGCTCAGTAACAAGCCATGGAACTATCAGGTAGAGAACTAGAGAGATCTGAAAACGTTTCCTGTATTACATTCATTGCAGTCTCAACGTGAATTTGGGCATCCAGATAGTTTGAGCTGGTGTAGACCTCTTCTCGGAGAAGGCAATGGCACCCCACTCCAGTACTCTTGCCTGGAAAATCCCATGGACAGAGGAGCCTGGTAGGCTGCAGTCCATGGGGTCATGAAGAGTTGGACATGACTGAGCAACTTCACTTTCACTTTTCACTTTCATGCATTGGAGAAGGAAATGGCAACCCACTCCAGTGTTCTTGCCTGGAGAATCCCAGGGACGGGGGAGCCTGATAGACTGCCGTCTCTGGGGTCGCACAGAGTCAGACACGACTGAAGTGACTTAGCAGCAGCAGCAACAGCAGCAGCAGCAGCAGTCCTCTTCTAGCCCTGGAGATAGACCACACTGCANACTGCCGTCTCTGGGGTCGCACAGAGTCAGACACGACTGAAGTGACTTAGCAGCAGCAGCAACAGCAGCAGCAGCAGCAGTCCTCTTCTAGCCCTGGAGATAGACCACACTGCAGAGCTGTTGTCAGTCGTAGGCATGCCACACTTTGTGAGGCTTGGGGTGCAGCTCAGAAACGACAGCTAGCCCCTGGCGGGGAGGGGGGACGTCCACGGGGTTAACACTGCACTGGCTGTGTGACAGTGAACGAGACAGTGGCCCAAGAAGAACAGAACTTCTGAGGTGCTCTGTCGGCGGGGGGTGATCTGCCATCTGTGGAAGCCTCCAGCAAAGCCTAGACGGCCACTCATAGGGCATGTCAGTGTGAGGGCTGACGTGTGCCTTCCAAAATTCTTTAAAACTGAAATCCTGTGACTGTTTCCTATGATTTATTGTAATTGCTGCATAACTTGAACAGACATGATAATTTACTCACATGTAAATTACTATTTTAATCATTGATACACATCCATATTTTCATTTTCTTTTATTAAAAAACTTTATTTTGTACTGGAGTATAGCCAATTAGTAACATGGTGATAGTTTCAGGTGGACGGCGAAGAGACTCAGCCATACATACACGTGTGTCCTTTCTCCCCCAGACTCCCCTCCCATCAGGCTGCCCCATGACACTGAGTAGCGTTCCCTGTGCTGCACAAGAGGTCCCTGTTGATACCCATATTTCTTTTATAGATTGATTACTTTGGAGTTGCTGCAACCATATACTGCATGCTTTTTGGCACTTACATGAAAGTGAAAAATGAAGGGGGCATCTGGAAGCCTGAAGGTCTTTTTAGAAGGTGGGTATTAACGTGGGTGCTACAGTGGATGTTGCCTTCTGTCTGGTGGGAGACAGCTCTTTGCCACGAACATCCATGCCTTGGGAAGCAGGGTGACATAGCACAGTCCTGGCCCTCTGCACTGAGAAAGTCAAGCGGTTCTGTTTCTCCATTCATAACTTTTGTTCTACAAGGTGTGTGTAGACATTTAACTGAATCTCTTAGATATAATAGAGTCAACATTCCCATTCTTGATGCATTAAGCTGGCTTTAGGTGAGAGTGAAGTCATATGCAAGAGTGGGGTTGCCATGTGTGTTGAAGGCTACACTTCATCCTTCTTTTACGGCTTTGTCTCATCAGGCTTCCTCACCTGGACATGTGGAATGAATTTTTTCATGTAATGTTGAATATACCCGATTGTCATCANCAACATGTCCTGCCTCTCTGCCAGCCCATTTGCTGTTACTGAATCTTCAGCCCCATCACACCCAAGACACCCTCCGTGTCCTTCACACCAGCAACCTCAACCTGACCAGCGTCATCTCACCGCTGCTGACACCCATCTGGTGCCCAATCTGTGCCAAGGACTCCACTCATCACCTGCACAGTCAGCTTTCCTAGCTACAGCCTTGTCCCCAGGGAGGACGGCTCCATCGGAAAAAAAGTCATTTTATTAAATACGCACTTTAGGAAAGTAGATTGTTTTTGGTGGTGGTGGTAGTGATGGGTTTGGGGGGTTTTCTCCCATTTCATGGTACAAACTGTAGCAGTTATCTTCATTTCATTATAAATTAGTTGTCTGGATCACATACACGGTTTATCTGCACAAGGACAAAAGCTCTGCATCCCAAGGGCAACTGAGGGACTTCCCTGGTGGTCCAGTGGTTGACCTCACCTCCCAGTGCAGGGGGTGAGGGTTCGATCCCTGGTCAGGGGGCTAAGATCCCACAGGCCTGGGGGCCAAAAAAACTAACACATAAAAAACAGAAGTAACACTGTAACAAATACAATAAAGACTTTAAAAATGGTCCTGATCAAAAAAATCTTAAAGGTGGGGGGCAACTGAGATGCATGCCACAGACAGCAGTTTTGGGGACAAAGAAGCCTCCAACTCACCGACGGAGACTGGAGTTCCCTGGGGACAGAGCTGGGTCCCATTTACCCCATGTCTCGAGCTGAGCAAGGGCCCAGCTCATCCTAAGTGCCCAGGTATGGGCTGCATTCACCAAGGTTCAGATGTAATATCCACTTGGGCTTCTCTTGTAGCTCAGTTGGTAAAGAATCTGCCTGCAGTGCAGGAGACCGGGGTTTGATCCCTGGTTTGGGAATATCCCCTGGAAAAGGAAATGGCAACCCACTCCAGTATCCTTGCCTGGAAAATCGAATGGACAGAGGAGCCTGATGGGCTGCAGGCCATGTGGTCACAAAGAGTCGGGTACAACTGAGTGACTAACACTTAACTTACACGGGTCAAGGTCTTTCCCATTCATTCTCACTCCCTACTGCCACCACCTGCTCCACATTCCCAGACCCAGCTGAGAACAACGCTGGCTACTCCAGAGACTCAGAGATTCCTGTTACCAGTGCCTTTTTGCTTTGGATTATATCTGTGTCTAAGGCAATAGTTCTAAGAGGTACTTTTTCCTAAGATGCATCTGAGAAGCCACAAGTGTGGCCCAGGCATATCAGAGATAAGCACTCAGAGATGGTTGGGTATCGGCACGATACGCAAACACACCTGCAACGCTCTTCCTCCTTACCTTCTCCGTCTCTGGTCCCAGGAGTCAGTGTCCTTGGTCCTCCTTCTCCCTCAAGTCAATCCATCTGTCCCACTGGTTCTATTCTGAATGGTTCAGGTGAACCCCTTTCTGGATCGGTCCAGCTATAGGCAGGCTAAGTTCCAGTAACAGTGAACCCACATAAGGCAGCTTAGAGAAGACAAAGGTGATTTTGACCTCTCGTTAGTCTGGGATGGGCAATCCTGTGCTAATGCTGACCCTGCCATGCTGAACAAGACGCTTCCAGGATGTTCTGATGGTTGCTATTTCCCAGCAAAGGTGGACATCGTTCCCAGGGGCAAGACCTTCCAGCTGTGGGCCCCAACTGAGCTCACAGCCCACAGACCAGACACAATCCAGTTGGTTGTGTCTCTTGCCAGGGAGATGAGGAATGACATGTCCAGCTGGGAGCCCAGGCGCCAACATGTGGGGGTGACTAGTCCCCTAAAAGGCACAAGACAGACCTGGAGAAAAGTGGCCACAGCGGCCCCCACTCCTGCCCCGCGTCCCCTGCCTTACACTGTAGGCAGCTGCTGGGGCGGGATGATGGCCCCCTGGCTGCTGCAAGAAAGCGGTAATCCGATCCTAGGCGTCTGACCCTGAGACTTGCTTTCCTGCCGTGGTGGTAGTGGTGGTTGGGTCGTTAAGTCATGTCTGACTCTTTCCAGTCCATTCCTCCTGTAGGGCTCACACTTGACAAAAAGAAGTTACACAACAAAGTTTCCTCCGCTATCAACACTGAGCAGGTGAAAAAATCAAGAGACACAGATGGTATGGAGCAGTTGACAGCGGTGTGTGTCATTTGTGTCTACACTTCAACAGGAAACAATTACTAGTAAGTGGAAAAAAGCAAGATCTTGAGTTAAACATGATAAATGTCATGACATCCCATTTAGGATAAAAGATGCAAGATACAGGGACTTCCCTGGTGGTCTAGTAGCTAAAACTTGCTCCCAATGCAGGGGCCCAGGTTCAATCCCTGGTCAAGGAACTGAGATCCTGTGTGCTGTAACTAAGACCAGGCACAGCCTAAGTAAATACATATAAATTCTTAAAAATGCAATATTAATACACATGATACCCATGACTGTAAATGGGTAGATTTACTTCCAGAAAGATAAGCACACACTTGGCAGTTACCCCTGGAAAGGTAGGGGGTCAGATTGTGAGTGGAAGCATGAAAGAGAGGGGCTGAAGGGGAAGGACGGAGGAAGGGATAGTTAGGGGGTTGGGAATGGACATGTGCACACTGCTGTATTTAAAATGGATAACCAGCAAGGACCTGCTGTATAGCACAGGGAACTCTGCTCAACGTTATGTGGCAGCCTAGATGGGAGAGGAGTTTGGGAGAGAATGGATACATGGAAATGTACGGCTGGGTCCCTTCACTGTTCCCCTGGAACTATCACAACATTGTTAATCAGCTATACCCCAACACAAAATAAAAACTTCATAACATAGAAAAGAGCAACTTTTCATTTTTTGCTATATTTCTGTATTGAATGTTTTACAATGACTGCATCGTTTCTAAATAATTAAAAGAAGAAATGGTCAGCATATTTTCAAATTTAAAAAATTAAGTTGCCACTAAGCACATTTAGCTTAATCCTTTACATAATGATGTTAAATATACAAAGAAATATGAGAGGTCTGGATGGATGGCAGGACTCCACAAATCCCAACAGATGGGTCAACGAGGCCCCCATCTCCTGGGAATCATGGTGGTAATGGAATTCCAAGTACCAACACCAAACACCAGCTTTCTAGGTTTTAGCCCAGAAGGTTAAATGCCATCTGGAGCACACAGTCAGCACTCCAACCACCATCCACACAGTGCACACAGTCTGGGAGGCAGGTGCCACCTGCCCCAGATTTGCAGGTGAGGATGCGGGGCCCAGAGAGTTTAGGTGGCATGGTCAGTGGGGAGGCAGGCAGGAAACCAGTCTGGCCTGAGAGTCCTGGTCCTGAAGCCTTCACGTTGCACCAGGTCACCCTCAGAACAAGGAAAGGTCCCTCCCAGGCCAGGGTCAGCTGTCACCCTGACATGTGACATGTGACCGAGGCCTCATGCATTCAGAGGCCTCAGGCAGGAAGCTGTACTGCTCACCAGCCAATCCCCTTGCTCAGGACAGGGCCAGTGACACAGAAGAACCAGGAGTCCTGCCCTAACGCCTCTGGAAAGGACTGACTTAGTGTGCAGCTGTGATCAGCGGCAGGTTCACAGAGACAGAAAACAGGATGGTGGCCAGCAGGAGCCTGAGGAGAGGGGTGAGGAAGTTACTGCTTCCTGGTGCAGAGCGTCCTACGGGGTGATGAGAAGTTCTGCAGGTCTGTCGTACACTGATACAAATATACTTAAACCTACTGAACTGTACACTTAGAAATGGTTATTGTGTTAAATTTCATGTTGTCTATTTTCCCACAATTAAAAACGTTTTAAATAAAATGAGAAACGTTAGTTGTTCAGTCATGTCTGACTTTCCGACTCCATGTGTAGCCCGCCAGGCTCCTCTGTCCACAGGAGTCTCCAGGCAAGAATACTGGAGTGGGTTGCCCTGTCCTCCTCCAGGGGATCTTCCCGATCCAGGGATCGAACTCAGGTCTGCTACTTGGCAGGCAGAGTCTTTACCATCCGAGCCACCAGGGAAGCCCTTTAAATGAAATAAATCCTTTAATTTCCCAGAAGGAGTAGGTTGCTGTATTGAAAGATTTGAAACTGGGGAAAATGGCCTCAGGGAGCAACTGACTCAAAATCTTGCTATAATTGTAAATTAATTCAAGAAACTTTGTGAGCCTCCTTTGAAAAAGAGGCAGTTGTGACAGAATTTGATCTTCACATTCATATTGTTCTTCATTTCGAATAAACACTGCATTTAAAAGCTACCGTACTAGGACATGTTCCTATAGCATATTTCGGTATTTTAATTCATTCAGTAATACCACAGCACAGTATTCATTTAGTATTCATTTAGCAAAGTATCATATAAAAATAAAGAAAATCTTTTCCATATCCATCAAAAGTACTTACATGTATGAGCAATGCCCTCCACAAACTCCTTATAGATTTTCCTCTCCTTACTCCTATGATCAGCTCTAACCATGACCCCAGTGGGAACACACAGAGCCAATGACTCAGGACAGGCAGGGCAATCCACAATCTTATCAACACAGATGGGAGCCTAGGCTGAGAAAGTAACCTCTAGGTAGGAAACGCAAACAGTAACGATAGCTTATCTTGGTTTCCAGTCGTGGACGATTCCCAGGCTCAGGATCAGGCACTGTTATCAAAATTGAGCTTCTTGGGTGAGAAGTTCAGAATCTCCTCCAAGGAAGGGTCTTTACCCTCTGGAGCTATTTCAGACTCAAACATCTGCTGCAACAAAGTGTCCACCGTCTTGTACTCTGGGAAGAAGGAGAAAGGGCACATGGAACCGGACTGTGGGTGGAGGAGGGGAGCACCCAGCCCCTCAGAGCTGGGCTTTCCTGAAGGAGGACCTCGGAGGCCATCCCACAGAGCTCCCAACCCCCGCGGGAGGCTCTGCAGACCAAGGAGAAGGTCCTCCTTGAAGGAGGCAGTAGGCCCACCTCTGGGGTGGCGTGCTCGCCCCACTCCTACCTGTATCTATGCTGTGCTGTGTCTAATTGCAAGAGACTGTGTCCCCGCCAAAGCCCCAGCTGGAATTCAGACATGTTTGCGTTCACTTGATGTTGTCATTTAGTTGCTAAGTATTATCAACTCTGTGTGCCCTCACGGACTGTAGCCCACCAGGCTCCTCTGTCCATGGGATTTCCCAAGCAAGAATATTGGAGCAGGTTGCCATTTTCTTCTCCAGGGGATGTTCCCAATCCAGGGATCAAACCCACATATCTTGCACCAGCAGGCGGGTTCTTCACTGCAGAGCCACCAGGGAAGCCGCCTTGGGTTTACTCAGTCAATCCATAATTCACTGCAATTTAGTAAAGTAATTAAACAGCTGATGTTAATGACCCCATGTCCCAGGCACATTGTGAGGCCCTGGGAATACAGTTCAGTTCAGTTCAGTCTCTCAGTCGTGTCTGACTCTTTGCAACCCCATGGAATGCAGCACACCAGGCCTCCCTGTCCATCAGCAACTACTGGAGCTTGCTTAAACTCATGTTCATTGAGTAGGTGATGCCATCCAACCATCTCATCCTCTCTCGTTTCCTCCTCCTCTCACCGTCAATCTTTCCCAGCATCCGGGTCTTTTCAAATGAGTCAGTTCTTCACATCAGGTGGCCAAAGTATTGGAGTTTCAACTTCAGCATCAGTCCTTCTAATATTAAGGATTGATTTCCTTTAGGATGGACTGGTTTGATCTCCTTGCAGTGCAAGGGATTCTCAAGAGTCTTCTCCAGCATCACAGTTCAAAAGCCTCAATTCTTCAGCACTCGGCTTTCTTTATAGTCCAACTCTGACATTCATACAAGACTACTGGAAAAACCATAGCTTTGACTAGATGGACCTTTGTTGGCAAAGTAATGTCTCTGCANGCAAACAGTAACGATAGCTTATCTTGGTTTCCAGTCGTGGACGATTCCCAGGCTCAGGATCAGGCACTGTTATCAAAATTGAGCTTCTTGGGTGAGAAGTTCAGAATCTCCTCCAAGGAAGGGTCTTTACCCTCTGGAGCTATTTCAGACTCAAACATCTGCTGCAACAAAGTGTCCACCGTCTTGTACTCTGGGAAGAAGGAGAAAGGGCACATGGAACCGGACTGTGGGTGGAGGAGGGGAGCACCCAGACCCTCAGAGCTGGGCTTTCCTGAAGGAGGACCTCGGAGGCCATCCCACAGAGCTCCCAACCCCCGCGGGAGGCTCTGCAGACCAAGGAGAAGGTCCTCCTTGAAGGAGGCAGTAGGCCCACCTCTGGGGTGGGGTGCTCGCCCCACTCCTACCTGTATCTATGCTGTGCTGTGTCTAATTGCACGAGACGGTGTCCCCGCCAAAGCCCCAGCTGGAATTCAGTTGCACGAGACAGTGTCCCTGCCAAAGCCCCAGCTGGAATTCAGATANGAAGGTCCTCCTTGAAGGAGGCAGTAGGCCCACCTCTGGGGTGGCGTGCTCGCCCCACTCCTACCTGTATCTATGCTGTGCTGTGTCTAATTGCAAGAGACTGTGTCCCCGCCAAAGCCCCAGCTGGCATTCAGACATGTTTGCGTTCACTTGATGTTGTCATTTAGTTGCTAAGTATTATCAACTCTGTGTGCCCTCACGGACTGTAGCCCACCAGGCTCCTCTGTCCATGGGATTTCCCAAGCAAGAATATTGGAGCAGGTTGCCATTTTCTTCTCCAGGGGATGTTCCCAATCCAGGGATCAAACCCACATATCTTGCACCAGCAGGCGGGTTCTTCACTGCTGAGCCACCAGGGAAGCCGCCTTGGGTTTACTCAGTCAATCCATAATTCACTGCAATTTAGTAAAGTAATTAAACAGCTGATGTTAATGACCCCATGTCCCAGGCACATTGTGAGGCCCTGGGAATACAGTTCAGTTCAGTTCAGTCTCTCAGTCGTGTCTGACTCTTTGCAACCCCATGGAATGCAGCACACCAGGCCTCCCTGTCCATCAGCAACTACTGGAGCTTGCTTAAACTCATGTTCATTGAGTAGGTGATGCCATCCAACCATCTCATCCTCTCTCGTTTCCTCCTCCTCTCACCGTCAATCTTTCCCAGCATCCGGGTCTTTTCAAATGAGTCAGTTCTTCACATCAGGTGGCCAAAGTATTGGAGTTTCAACTTCAGCATCAGTCCTTCTAATATTAAGGATTGATTTCCTTTAGGATGGACTGGTTTGATCTCCTTGCAGTGCAAGGGATTCTCAAGAGTCTTCTCCAGCATCACAGTTCAAAAGCCTCAATTCTTCAGCACTCGGCTTTCTTTATAGTCCAACTCTGACATTCATACAAGACTACTGGAAAAACCATAGCTTTGACTAGATGGACCTTTGTTGGCAAAGTAATGTCTCTGCATTTCAATAAGCTGACTAGGTTGGTCGTAACTTTCCTTCCAAGGAGTAAGTGTCTTTTCATTTCATGGCTACAGTCACCATCTGCAATGATTTTGGAGGCCCCCAAAGTAAAGTCTCTCATTGTTTCCACTGTTTCCCCATCTATTTGCCATGAAGTGATGGGACCAGATACCATGATCTTAGTTTTATGAATGTTGAGTTTTAAGCCAGCTTTTTCACTCTCCTCTTTCACTTTCATCAAGAGGCTCTATAGTTCTTCTCTTTCTACCATAAGGGTAGTACCATCTGCTTATCTGAGGTTATTGATATTTCTCCCAGAAATCTTGATTCCAGCTTGTGCTTCATCCAGTACAGCATTTCTCATAATGTACTCTGCATATAAGTTAAATAAGCAGGGTGACAATATACAGTCTTGACGTACTCCTTTTCCTATTTGGAACCAGTCTATTGTTCCATGTCCAGTTCTAACTGTTGCTTCCTGACCTGCATATAGGTTTCTCAAGAGGCAGGTCAGGTGGTCTGGCATTCCCATGTCTTTAAGAATTTTCCATAGTTTGTTGTGATCCACACAGTCAAAGGCTTTGGCGTATTCAGTAAACAAGAAGTAGATGTTTTTCTGGAACTCTCTTGCTTTTTCTATGACC
>SJYW01010954.1:1220861-1231258 GCA_006410735.1 Raphicerus campestris
CTTGACGTACTCCTTTTCCTATTTGGAACCAGTCTATTGTTCCATGTCCAGTTCTAACTGTTGCTTCCTGACCTGCATATAGGTTTCTCAAGAGGCAGGTCAGGTGGTCTGGCATTCCCATGTCTTTAAGAATTTTCCATAGTTTGTTGTGATCCACACAGTCAAAGGCTTTGGCGTATTCAGTAAACAAGAAGTAGATGTTTTTCTGGAACTCTCTTGCTTTTTCTATGACCCAATGGATGTTGGCAATTTGATCTCTGGTTCCTCTGCCTTTTCTAAAACCAGCTTGAACATCTGGAAGTTCATGGTTCATGTCCTGTTGAAGCCTGGCTTGGAGAATTTTGAGCATTACTTTGCTAGTGTGTGAGATGAGTGCAATTGGGTGGTAGTTTGAGCATTCTTTGGCATTGCCTTTCTTTGGGATTGGAATGAAAATTGGCCTTTTCCAGTCCTGTGGCCACTGCTGAGTTTTCCAAATTCGCTGGCATAGTGAGTGCAGCACTTTCACAGCATCATCTTTTAGGATTTGAAATAGCTCAATTGGAATTCCATCACCTCCACTAGCTTTGTTCGTAGTGATGCTTCCTAAGGCCCGCTTGACACTGCACTCCAGGATGTCTGGCTCTAGGTGAGTGATCACATAATCATGGTTATCTGGGTCGTGAAGATCTCTTTTGTATATTTCTTCTGTGTATTCTTGCCACCTCTTCTTAGTGTCTTCTTGTTAGGTCCATACCATTTCTGTCCTTTATTGTGCCCATCTTTGCTTAAAATGTTCCCTTTGTATCTCTAATTTTCTTGAAGAGATCTCTAGTCTTTCCCATTCTGTTCTTTTCCTCTATTTCTTTCCACTGATCACTGAGGAAGGCTTTCTTATCTCCTCTTGCTATTCCTTGGAATTCTGCATTCAAATGGGTATATCTTTCCTTTTCTCCTTTGCATTTCACTTCTCTTCTTTTCACAGTTATGTGTAAGGCCTCCTCAGACAACCATTTTGGCTTTTTGCATTTCTTTTTCTTGGAGACGGTCTTGATCACTGCCTCCTATACAATGTCATGAACCTCCATCCATAGTTCTTTAGGCACTCTATCAGATCTAATCCCTTGAATCTAATGTCACTTCCACTGTAAGGGATTTGATTTAGGTCATACCTGAATGGTCTAGCGGTTTTCCCTACTTTCTTCAATTTAAGTCTGAACTTGGCAATAAGAAGTTCATGATCTGAGCCACAGTCAGCTCCCAGTCTTGTTTTGCTGACTGTATAGAGCTTCTCCATCTTCAGCTGCAAAGAATATAATCAATCTGACTTTGGTATTGACCATCTGGTGAGGTCCACGTGTAGAGTCTTCTCTTGTTTGTTGGAAGAGGATGTTTGCTATGACCAGTGCCTTCTCTTGATAAAACTCTGTTAGCCTTTGCCCTGCTTCATTCTGTACTCCAGGGCCAAATTTGCCTACTCCAGGTATTTCTTGACTTCCTACTTTTGCATTCCATTCCCCTATAATGAAAAGGACATTTTTGGGAGGTGTTAGTTCTAGAAGGTCTTGTAGGTCTTCACAGAACTGTTCAGCTTCTTCAGCATTGCTGGTCGGGGGATAGACTTGGATTACTCTGATACTGAATGGTATACCTTGGAAACAAACAAATACCATTCTATCATTTTTAAGACTGCATCCAAGTACTATANGAAGGTCTTGTAGGTCTTCACAGAACTGTTCAGCTTCTTCAGCATTGCTGGTCGGGGGATAGACTTGGATTACTCTGATACTGAATGGTATACCTTGGAAACAAACAAATACCATTCTATCATTTTTAAGACTGCATCCGAGTACTATATTTCGGACTCTTTTGTTGACCATGATGGCTACTCCATTTCTTCTAAGAGATTCTTGCCCACAGTAGTAGATATAATGGTCATCTAGGTTAAATTCACCCATTCCATTCCATTTTAGTTCACTGATTCTGAAAATGTTCACTCTTGCCATCTCCTGCTTGACCACTTCCAATTTGCCTTGATTCGTAGGCTTAATATTCCAGGTTCCTATGCAATATTGCTCTTTACAGCATCACACTCTACTTCCATCACCAGTCATATCCACAACTGAGTATTGTTTTTGCTTTGGCTCCATCTCTTCATTCTTTCTAGTTATTTCTCCACTGATCTCCTGGGGATACAATGGAGAACAAAAAAGATACAGCCCTGCACCTGTGGAGCTTTGAGTCTGCAGAGAAGACAGACGGTGACCAGGCAGTCACTCAGCAATGAATGTGCAGCTGACCTTGCTAAAAGATGGGGGAGGAGAGCTGGGGGGAGCTCCCAAGAGCACTTGACTTCTTGGGGAGCCCAGGGTGCTTCCCCAAGGAAGGACTACCTGAGCAGAGACCTGTAGGAGGAGAGGCCTTGACTAGGCAAGGAGGGGGTGGATGGGATGAGAGCATGGGGAGAAAGCAGCATGTGCAAAGGGCCTGTGGCAGGATGGAGCAAGGGAGCTAAGGAAGTAGGGCCAGCAGTGCTGAAGGGCAAAGGCATAGAGGGTCCTGGGCTGAGATATTCAAGGGAGCCTGATATGGGGCCCCCGAGCCCATGGCAGGTCTTTACAAAGCCCCTGAAGGTCAGGTTTGCATTCTGGAAACATCACAGCAGCTGCTATGACAAGGATGGATCAGAGGCAGTTTTGGGTTGGGTTAAACTTACTTTTGGATGCAATTCTGAAGTAGAGACCTCTCAAGGCCTGCTTTTTGTTGCCTCCTTCGTCCGCACTGAAGCCACTGTCCTTGGTGTCCATGTTGTCGATGAGCCCCCCGTCCTTCATGTCTTCCCTTCAGGGAGGAAGACGTGTGTGAACACAGCCAAGTCCCTCAGCTGAGCCCCTCTCTGTCCTCCCAGCCATGGCCCCACGCCACCCGTGCAGCCGGTGAGGGTCTCTGAGAACTGGTACCCAGGAGCCAGCTGGCTGTCATGGGACCTCGGGGGTTAAAGGTGGTCAGGACCCTGCCAAGAACACCCCACCTCCAAAGCCCACGAGCCGTGTCAGGAACTGCTACTCACTCTTGGACCCCCACTCCAAGCTCCTGAATCTTCTTCTCAATGGCAGTTTCCACTTCACTCTTTTCTAATGAATATGCCACAAAAAACGCCTCCAAGATGAACGCTATGAAAATACTGAGAAAGAATAAAAGGCAGAGGGTGTTAGGTTGAGTCAGCCACAGTCTAGGTGATGGGAAACCATAATGCCAAAGAGTTTTCAAGCCCAAATGAGAAAAAGGCTGCCCATCTTTGCAAAGAAAACAGAACATGAAGAAGAAATGACAACATGTCTTTCAAGCATTGGGCACAACTTTCTTTCATCTAGAAAATTATTCTTCCTCTACATCCTATTTAAACAGTGACTATTAAGAAAATAGAGAGGTTTTTTTAATTCACAATTTTTAATGGTTATATTCCAGTTACAGTTATTATAAAACACTGACTATATTCCCTGTGTTGTAGCTGATGATTAGTCACTTCAGTCATGTCCAAGTCTTTGGGAATCTAAGGACTGTAGCCCACCAGGATTCTCCAGACAAGAATACTGGAATGGGTTGCCATGCCCTTCTTCAGGGGATCTTCCTGACCCAGGGATCGAACCCCAGCCTCTTATATCTCCTACATGGGTAGGCAGGTTCTTTACTCCTAGCGCCACCTGGGAAGCCCATCCTTGTATCTTATTTTATATGTAACAGTTTGTACCTCTTAATCCCCTACCCCTATTTTGGAAAAGTATGAAATGATTCACCAATTTGCGTGTCATCCTTGTGCAGGGGCAATGTGAATCTTCTTTGTATATGGCTCCAATTTTATTACAAGTGTTGCCAGACCAAGCACAAAAATACAGTTTAAGGGGAAGCTTAGGCCAAATAATGGTTGATAGACAACTCTCCACGAATGTCTCATGTTTCTGCACAGTCTGGATCCTGGAGCAAAGGCACTGGGAGTCAGTGTAAGGATGTATTAACTGTAAAAAAAAATTCACTTATGGAAAACCCAAACTTTTTGACCAACCCAGTACACTAGCCTCTAGAGATGTCCCCTGGTAGTAAAGCTTGGCGCTGCCTCCTCCCCAGAGATCACTGTGGCTAGCAAAGACCTCTCCTCCCCAGAGACCTGCTTACATTCAAGAGTGAAAACATGGTCTTTCTTGAACTTACTTACAAAACAGAAACAGACTCACAGACTTAAAGAATGAACTTATGCTTGCCAGAGAGGAAGAATGGGGGGAAGGGACAGTTAGGGAGTCTGGGATGGACATGTACACACTGCTGTATTTAACGTAGATAAACTTTTTGAAATTTAGTAATGTTTATTTTTTTGCCAGTGTTTCTAAATGTCCTCTGGACGTCTAATAACAACATATGAGATACAAACATTTTAATATGTTTGTGTAGGATATGATTACTATAAATTAAATATAAATCTATTATATTTAAATTATTAATGACATCGTTCAAGATGCTCCTATTCTTATTTTTTCTGCACTTGATAAAATATTCTCAGAGAAATGTTAATATGTCTCTCTATGATTATATATATTTTTTTTCCCTTATATTTCTTCTGATTTTGCTTTACGTGTCTTTGTTTCTTTGCTGTTAAGGTGTCTAACAGTTTATGATCTCTATCTTCTTTGGGAATTGTACCTTTTATCATTAAAAATGTTCAACTTTCATTTAAAATAAATTAAATTTTAAAAATAAAATAAAATAGAAAACTAACAGGGGCCCACACATCTAGCACAGGGAACTCTGCTGAATGTCACACGGCAGCCTGGAGGAGAGCAGAGTTTGGGGGAGAATGGACGCAGGCACATGTACGGCTGAGTCCCTCACCTGTTCACTTGAAACTATCACATTGTTAACTGGCTATACTCCAATACAAGGAAAAAGGTTTTAAAATAAGGTATTTCTCTTTTTCTCTCTCTCTCCAGAGGGGAGGATGGGCAGGTCTTCCCAGACATACAGATTAGAGTTTCCTCACTTTGAATTTCTCATTCTACAATCCAGCCCGTCCAGCTGGCCCTCCTCTCGCTGCTTAGTGGGGACGGGGGCTCAGGGAACAGACCCCAGTATTGCTCCGGCTGCAGCTTCTGCCATGAGGAGTGCGCTCTCTTTGCCTTGGGCCCTCGGGGTCACGCCCTGTCACTCCCTGCACACGACGCACACGCACTGTGGCCCGTCGGTTTGTGAGCAGGGCATCCCAGCCCCTCACCACCTTGATGTAACACGGTGCTGCCGGAGCCCCGGCTGCCACCACCTCCTCGTACCTTGGGTGGGAGAGCAGCAGAAAAACCCCCACAGCTTTTCACGGTGCCCCGGCCCACCCCCGCATTCTGAAAATCTCTCTTAGAGCCACTCGGAGGCGTTTTTCTCTTGTTCCTGTTGCACGTTCTGTCCAGACTCTGCAGGACCAGCAGCGCTGAGCGGTTCTTCCCCTCCCCTCCCTCTACTGGGACGTTCTTCAGCCAGAACTAGTGGGTTGGTGGCCACAGCAGCCTTGAGGTACCAAGGCGCGGGGCTGGGCTGTCACGCCATGAGTTGTGTGCCCTGAGTGCTGAGAAGGGTACAACAACCAGAAGACATCTCTGGGAAAAAGCTCAGCGATCAAGGGCTTCTCTGGCGGCTCAGTGGTAAAGAATCCATTTGCCAACGTGGGGAACACAGGTTTCATCCCTGATCTGGAAGATCCTACAAGCTGCGGAGCAACTACTGAGCCTGTGCTCTGGAGCCCATGGGCCGTGAGTACTGAAGTCCACGCACCCTAGAGCCTGCGCGCTGCAAAAAGAGAAGCCCACGCCCCACCACGAGAGGAGTGCCCCTTCCTACAACTAGAGAAAAGCCTGAGCAGCAGCGAAGACCCAGCACAGCCAATGAATAAATAAGTGACCAAAGTTATTTAATAAATGAAAACCTGTGATCAAGGGGACTCAGATTCCCACGAGGAACAATGGAACTAGAATCAGAGAGATCGGCAAGCTGGAAGGAAAGCCCTCTGAAGTGCTGAGATGTCGTAACTGCTTTCAAATAGTGGCTGAGTTCTCCCACCCCCAGAAGACAGAACAGGACAGAACTGGAACCAATGAAGAGAGTTAACCAGTGGCACCTTTCCATTCTACCTGTGCAAGGACAGGTGAGGACCAGAGCTGGACAACAAGGAAACTAGCTCGTTTAGGTTCTAACGAGTCCCAGGAGTTGGGCAGATTTCAGCAGAGGGTGGATGCAATTCACAAGGATGTTCATCCCAGTGGGGAAGGGTAGGGAGACCCACCAGGACCCCAGAGCCCTTCTGACCCAAACAACTTGTGAGGCTATGAGATGTATATGACATACTGATATGCACGGCTGGCTGACAATGAAGAACACAAGTGTGAAGAGAAGTTAGATGCCTCCTTTCTGGTGTCCTGGGCATCTAGCAAGGGAGATGTGACCCATCCTCAGGGAACTCCAGGGTGGAGCCAGGGAGGAGGGAGGTGCGAGCGGCTGTAGGTCTGAGGGTGGTGGTGGGGGCAGATCTGGAAAGGTCCACTGGCAGGAGCAAACTCACTTCACAATGAGAATGATGACCACAACGTGGAAGCCGATGAAATACAGCTTTGCTGCCTGGTGTGTCACAAGGGCAAAGCCGTCTGCGAGGAGTGCAAAGCTAAGGCACCAAACCTGCGAGGTCGATGTTTAGTTGCTCAGTCGTGCCCCACTCTTTGCGCCCCCTGGACTGTAGCCTGCCAGGCTCCTCTGTCCATGGGATTTCCCAGGCAAGAATACTGGAGCAGGCTCCCATTTCCTTCTCCCAGGAGCTGCTCTGAGCATCCCCCACCACGCCGCCTCCTCAGAAAGGATATTGTGCCACTGGTTAACCACGGTGAGCTCCGTCAGCAGGATGAGTGAGGACGCCAAGTTGTTGAAGTTGTTCTTGCAGTACCTGCCTCGGGCAAATGCTGAGTCTTTCAAGGCTGGGTTCCCACACACCAGGGCATCAGGACTGCCAGAACTGGGGTCCAGGAAGTGGACTTTGCCGTGGAACACTTCCATCCCAATGATGGCAAATGCATAGTAGACCACCTAGGTGGGCGGCAGGGTCATGGGGTAGCACTCGGGGTGAGGGGAGGCAGGAGGACATGGATGGGGTGGGCCAAGTGACAACAGCCAGCAGGAAAGGCTGCTGCCCTCATTCCAGGAACGGCTGCCTCCTAGCCATGAGTTCCAGCAACATCAGGGAAAAGGGTGGCTGGGGTTTGCCCACTGAACACTGGGTTGTTCAGGGACAGGAGACACACTGGCTGGACCACACCGTGACCTCTCCCAGAGTTTCCATTTACAAAGTCAAAGTGATGCTGCTAACAAGTCAGGGGATTAAATTTGCTATTGTTGTTCACTCCTGTCCGACTCTGTGACCCCACAGAACACAGCCCACCTGGCTCCTCTGTCCATGGGAATGTCCAGGGAAGCATAGTGGAGTGTGTTGCCATTTCCTTCTCCAGGGAGTTTTTCTGACCCAGGGATCTAACTCCTGAATTGGCAGGTGGATTCTTTATTGCTGAGCCACCAGGAAAACCTAACCCATTAGATTTCGAATATTCGTCATATTGTGCATATTTGTCATATTGTATAGCGATTTCCCAGTAGAATTTAAAAAACAATCCAGACACAAGAGCCAGGTACTGGAAGGAGCTTAAATCCCTGAGAACCACCTGGTGGTTAGGGCTAGGAATACCCCCTGGACTTCGGGTGAAAAAAACTGTGACGCGATTAACTGTCGCAGCTGGGGCTGGGGGTTCATTACAGCAGCCAGCGTACCTGAACTGTTTGCAGGCATAAGGCCTGACGTTTATACACATTTGATATTTTTAAAAATGGCTACTAGAAACCACTGAACTCATTGATTTCATCTCTCTTTCTTTCCCTCACTTTAAAATAAGGCTCAGAGAGAGCTGCTAAGAATGAATCTCTTAGACTTCCCTGGTGGTAGAGTGGCTAAGAATCTGCCTGTCAAAGCAGAGGACACAGTTTGATCCCTGGTCCGGGAAGATTCCATATGCCCTGGGCAACTGAAGCCCGTGTGCCACAACTAAGGAGCCTAGGCGCTGCAACTACTGAATACCCAGAATCTGCGCTCTGCAACAAGGGAAGCCTCCACAGTAAAGAGCCCACCCACGGCAACGGAGAGCAGCCGCTGCTCAGCGCAACCAGGGAAAGCCCATGCAAAGCAGCGAAAGCCCAGTGCAGCCAGAAATGAATAAGGAAGTTTTTTAAAATGAACGTCTTACCACTTCCTTCACGTGGATCAGAAAGAAAACACTCACCAAGACCAGGCCGCCGAACGTCAGCATTGTGGGGCCAATGTTAATTAAGGTGGTCACAATCACTCGAAACCTGGGGTAAAATGAAGTATCTGACACAAGGAACAGGGCAGGTAAGGATAAAACTGACAGCATCCTAGCACCTTTGGTTTAATGTCTCTCCCCCCATCCTGATCTGTTCTCTAAATGCCGCTAGCAATCTGCCTTTACAATTTTGTCAGTGTCAGTCCATCTACCGAACTGGGTGGGAGGGCAGCAGGTGGTTAATTTGTATTTCACCTAGAGCAAAGCCAGTTAAAAAAACAAAAAAACAAAATACATGAGAAAGATAATCAGTTTCACCAGTAAGACAAAGGTGGGTATTGAGGCTGAAAACCCATCCAGCCTGGGACTTCCCTGGTGGACCAGCAATTAAAACTTTACCTTTCAATGCAGGTGGGTGAGGGTTTGATCCCTGGTTGGGAAGCTAAGATTTCACATGCCTTGTGGCCAAATAAATAAATAAATAAATAAAACAGAAATAATATTGTAATAAATTCAATACAGACTTTAAAGATTGTCCAAAACAACAAAAAACTTAAAAAAAAGAAAAACCATACAGTCTTATCTGATTTTTTCCTCCACCTTTTTCTTCATCAAAAATCCAGTCTGTATTAAAGCTTCCTTGGAGACTTAGGTTGAAAAAGTATTTTGTGGGGTAGCAGGCCAGTCCTGGAATGGAGGCATCCCCCTACACTCCTAGGAGGAGCCTAACCTATCCAAAACAGAGTGGCTTTTCCAGGCTTGGGGAGCAGACTGCTAGCTCTGTGCCCTAGTTCTGTCTCTTCCTAGCTGTGCGTCACTGGGGAAACCTCACTCTCTCCGAGCTTCAGCGCCACGACCCATGAACTCAGGATCATTAAAGCCCCGACATCAAGCACTGTTGGAAGGATTTAACAAGCTCCAGTACTTTGGCCACCTGATGCAAAGAGCTGGCTCATTGGAAAAGACCCTGATGCTAGGAAAGATTAAGGGCAGGAGGAGAAGGGGTGAGAGGATGAGATGGCTGGATGGCATCGACTCAATGGACATGACAATGAGGGACAGGGGAGCCTAGAGTGCTGCAGTTTATGGGGTCACAAAGAGTCAGACACGACTTAGGGACTGAACAACAGTAAGACAATGGTTATCACGCTGTCAGCATTAGCTGCCGTCATGACACGCAAGCACAGTTGAGGGACCAGGTCACAGGGATGGAAGTGATGGACTGACTTCCTGCCCTCAGGGAGCTGCCACAGGTCCCCTTCAGCATCTTCACAGGCTCCCTGCCACTGCCCACTGCCCCCACCCACTGCCCCCGGAGAACCGAGGTTTATATACGAGTTCCACCCTGGGGACACGGGTGGGCGTGTTTCTAGCTCCCAGGCTGGATGATTTCTGTCAAGCCCCAGAAAGGGGAAACCGTTCAGGTGCAATGGTTCCCCATGGTTTCATCCTTACCTCTGAATGCTGACGATGACCCGTAGGAGTCGGAGTATTCTCAAAATCAAGACAATATCCAGTACCTGCTGACTGTTGTATTTTCTTGCTGGAAAAAGAACACAGTCAACTCTCATTGTTCTTTCTGAGCCTCCAGCTTGTCCCTTAATTCAACGACGCCTAAGACTCTGTGGGTCCTGGGGAAATATGCACTTCACTTCAAGAACAGGGTGATGGCTCCAAGCAATAGGAAGGGAGGGCTCTGCAAGCTGATCAGAGCTGAGCTGAGCAGCCCTGCTAGCCCTAGAGCAAAGACTCATGAGTGCAGTACCAGACTTCAGACCATCATCAAGAAGTGACTGTGGGTCTTTGTTCAATACAGGATACAGGATGCTTGGGGCTGGTGTACGGGGAGATGGGGTGGGGAGGGAGGTGGGAGGGGGCTTTGGCATGGGGAGATCGTGTACACCTGTGGCTGATTCATGTCAATGTATGGCAAAACCAATACAGTACTACAAAATAGAATAAAGTATTAAAATAAAAAAATAATAAATTAAAAAAATAAATAAAATAAAATATGCAATTTATCACCAAAAAAAAAAAAAAAAAAAA
>SJYW01010954.1:1257430-1277061 GCA_006410735.1 Raphicerus campestris
TGAAAAAAAAAAAAAAAAACAGAAGTGTGTGCATTATTTTTTAAGAGGAAGATTCAAGGAAGCCTCATTTCTTGGCCTTAAACATTTCAGAGTAAT
Source organism: Raphicerus campestris (assembly GCA_006410735.1). Classification (NCBI taxonomy): domain Eukaryota; kingdom Metazoa; phylum Chordata; class Mammalia; order Artiodactyla; family Bovidae; genus Raphicerus; species Raphicerus campestris. The sequence goes on from SJYW01010954.1 coordinate 1,257,527, forward strand.
GGAAGAGTTGAGGAGTGTGTCCTGGGGACCACGTGTATCCTTTCTGGATGAGCAGGAAATACCCAAGTGTAAAGGTCTCACCATGCCTAACGAAGACTCCTAATATCTCATGCTCCTGGGTTTACAACAATAGTAACCCAGGAGCTCATGCCACAGGAGGAATCGCAGAGAGAAGTCACGGATGAGTCTGTCAAATCGCAAGGTACAAAATCCCTTCCCCGCTCCAGAGACGGGTAACCATCCAGCATGTGAAGAAACAGAACTCGCTCACCACGTGCAAGTGAACGAACCTGTGAAGGATAATCAGAACGCCGAGAAACAAAGTAGCAGGAGGCAGACAGGCCACACTCCGCTCTGCCCAGGAGCAAGGCAGATGCCAGAAAGGAAGGAGACGAGGCGTGCTGCTGAGAGAGAGAGCCACGGGAAGGAGAAGACAGATCTGCCCTTAAGTCGATGAAGACAGAGAGGATAGGGCAGGGAAAGCAGGGGAGTGAAATGAGGCTAGAAGTGGCCTGGAAGGAAGGGGTCCAGGGCTGCCATGAAGCCTGACTGTGCACAGAGAATCTTCCAGAAGAGGAGAACCCCTCTTCATGTTATAATGGGCCATGTGGATGCCCATCCCTACTGCTCCCTGTAGCTGATAACACAGCTAGACCAGAAATTCTCTTTTTCAAATTGAGCAGAATTGATTTACAATGTCATGTTCATTTGAGGTGTACAGCAATGCGATTTAATTATATATAGATAGATAGGGTAGATAGATAGATAGGGCTTCCCAGGTTTCACTAGTGGTAAAGAATCTGCCTGCTAATACAGGAGACAAGAGATGCAGGTTTGATCTCTGGGTAGGGAAGATCCCCTGAAGGAGGGCACGGGAAGACACTCCAGTATTCTTGACTGGAGAATCCCCATGAACAGAGGAGCCTGGGGGGCTACAATGCATGCGGTCACACAGAGTTAACTGAAGCAACTCAGCACACACAGTTGTATATATGTATACACACACACACACACACATGTCTCAAATCAGGAACTCCTTATTGTGAAACTCAGACTTAAATTGAACAAAGTAGGGAAAAACACTAGACCATTCAGGTATGACCTAAATCAAATCCCTTATGACTATACAGTAGAAGTGACAAACAGATTCAAGGGATTAGATCTGACTGAGAGAGTGCATGAAGAACTATGGATGGAGGTTTATGACATTGTATAGGAGGCAGTGATCAAGACCACCCCCAAGAAAAAGAAATGCAAAAAAGGCAAAATGGTTGTCTGGGGAGGCCTTACAAACAACTACAAAAAGAAGAGAAGCAAAAGGCAAAGGAGAAAAGGAAATATATACCCATCAGAATGCAGAGTTCCAAAGAATAGCAAGAGGAGCCTTCCTCAGTGATCAATGCAAAGAAATAGAGGAAAAACAATAGAATGGGAAAGACTAGAGATCTCTTCAAGAAAATTAGAGATACCAAGGGAACACTTCAAGCAAAGATGGGCCCAATAAAGGACAGAAATGGTATGAACCTAACAAAAGCAGAAGATACTAAGAAGAGGTGGCAAGAATACACAGAACTATACAAAAGAGATCTTTATGACCCAGATAATCATGATGGTGTGAACACTAACCTAGAGACAGACATCCTGGAATGTGAAGTCAAGTGGGCCTTAGGAAGCATCACTCAGAACAAAGCTAGTGGAGGTGATGGAATTCCAGTTGAGCTGTTTCAAATCCTAAAAGATGATGCTGTGAAAGTGCTGCACTCAATATGCCAGCACATTTGGAAAACTCAGCAGTAGCCACAAGACTGGAAAAGGTCAGTTTTCATTCCAATCCCAAAGGAAGGTAATGCCAAAGAACTCTCACAGAATTGCGCTCATCTCACACGCTAGTAAAGTAATGCTCAAAATTCTCCAAGCCAGGCTTCAGCAATACGTAAACTGAACTTCCAGATGTTCAAGCTGGTTTTAGAAAAGGCAGAGTAACCAAAGATCAAATTGCCAACATCCATTGGGTCATAGAAAAAGCAAGAGTTCCAGAAAAACATCTATTTCTGCTTTATTGACTATGCCAAAGCCTTTGACTGCGTGGATCACAATAAACTGTGGAAAATTCTGAAAGAGATGAGAATACCAGGCCACCTGACCTGCCTCCTGAGAAACCTGTATGCAGGTCAGGAAGCAACAGTTAGAACTGGACACGGAACAACAGACTGGTTCCAAATAGGAAACAGATTATGTTAAGGCTGTATATTGTCACCCTGCTTATTTAACATATGCAGAGTACATCATGAGAAATGCTGGGCTGAATGAAGCACAAGCTGGAATCAAGATTGCCGGGAGAAATATCGATAACCTCAGATATGCAGATGACACTACCCTTATGGCAGAAAGCAAATTTAAGAGCCTCATGATAAAAGTGAAAGAAGAGAGTGAAAAAACTGGCTTAAAACTCAACATTCAAAAAACTAAGACCATGGCATCTGGTCCCATCACTTCATGGCAAATAGATGGGGAAACAAGGGAAACACTGACAGACAGACTTTATTTTGGGGGCTCCAAAATCACTGCAGATAGTGACTGCACTGTGAAATTAAAAGACACTTACTCCTTTGAAGGAAAGTTATGACCAACCTAGACAGCATATTGAAAAGCAAAGACATTACTTTGTCAACAAAGGTCCGTCTAGTCAAGGCTATGGTTTTTCCAGTGGTCAAGTATGGATGTGAGAGTTGGATTATAAACAAAGCTGAGCGCCAAAGAATTGATGCTTTTGAACTGTGGTGTTGGCGAAGACTCTTGAGAGTCCCTTGGACTGCAAGGAGATCCAACCAGTCCATCCCAAAGGAGATCAGTCCTGGGTGTTCATTGGCAGGACTGATGCTGAAGCTGAAACTCCAAAACTTTGGCCTCCTGATGTGAAGAGCTGACTCATTTGAAAAGATCCTGACGCTAGGAAGGATTGAGAGCAGAAGGAGAAGGGGACGACAGAGGATGAGAAGGTTAGATGGCATCACCGACTCAAGGGACATGAGTTTGAGGACGCTCTGGGAGTTGGTGATGGACAGGGAGACCTGGCATGCTGCAGTCCATGGGGTCACAAAGAGCAATTGAATACAACTGAGCAATTGAACTGAACTGAACTGAATAGATCCCTCCCTGCTTTTCCCCTTTAGTAATCACAAGTCTGTTTTCTGTATCTGTGAGTCTATTTCTTTTTTGTAAGAGTTAGTTGGTACAATATTTCAGACTCCACATATCTGTGATATCATATGATGCTCGTCTTCCTCTTTCTGGCTTACTTCACTTAGCCTGCTCACCTCGAGTTCCATCCGTGTTGCTGTGAATGGCATTATTTCATTCGTTTTTATGCTGCGAATGGCTTATTTCATTCTCTTTATATTCCACTGTAAATATGCACCGCTTTATTGTTTATTCACTCATCTGTTGAGGGACATTTAGGTTGCTTCCATGACTTGGCTATTGTGAACAGTGCTGCAATGGACATGGGAGTACAGCTATCTTTTTGAATTAGTTTTCTCTGAATATACACCCAGGGAGGGGATTGCTGGATTGTAAGGTAACTCTATTTTTAGTTTTTAAAGTAACCTCCGCACTGTCTTCCAGAGTGGCTATGCCAGTTTACATTCCCATCAGCATGTAGGAGGGTTCCCTTTTCTCCACACCCTCTCTAGCATTTATTATTTAAAGACCTTAAATTCTTAATGGGTGCAGCTATGTCTTCATCAGCTTTGGCTCCTTCATACTTTGTATGAAGTCAGACAGAAAAGGACAAATATCATATGATATTGCTTATATGAGTGAAGTCACTCAGTCGTGTCCGACTCTTTGCGACCCCATGGACTGTAGCCTATCAGGCTCCTCTGTCCATGGGATTTTCCAGGCAAGAGTCCTGGAGTGGATTGCCATTTCCTTCTCCAGGGGATCTTCCCGACCCAGGAATCGAACCCAGGTCTCCTCCACTGTAGGCAGACGCTTTACCGTCTGAGCTACCAGGGAAGCCCAAATCTAAAAAAATAGTAAAAATGAACTTATTTACAAAACAGAAATAGAGTCACAGATATAGAAGACAATCTTATAGTTATCAGGGAGGAAAGCCAGGGAGGGATGAATTGGAAGATTGGGATTAACATACACCCACTACTATATATAGTTGGACTTCCCTGGTGGCTCAGACAGAAAAATGTCTGTCTACAATGCGGGAGACCTGTGTTCGATCCCTGGGTCGGGAAGATCCCCTGGAGAAGGAAATGGCAATCCACTCTACTATTGCCTGGAAAATCCCATGGACAGAGGAGCCTGGTAGGCTACAGTCCATGGGGTAACAAAGAGTCTGACACGAATGAATGATTTCACTTTCACTTTTCACTACTATATATAAAATAGATAATGAAATAGACCTACTATATAGCACAGGGAACTCTACTTAATACTCTGTAATAGCCTATATGGGCAAAGAATCTAAAATAGAGTGGATATATGTATTTGTACAACTGAATCACTTTGCTGTACACCTGAAACTAAGACAACATTGTAAACCAATGAAAAATTTAAAAATAAAAATACTAAAATAAAGATTTTAATACTCAATAAAAATTTAAAAATAAGTAAATAAAAACACTAAAATAAAGATTTCAAGGAGCATGAACAATCAGATGCATTAAGAGTGAGGGACAAGGGACCTCCCTGGTGGTCGGGTGGTTAAGACTATGCACTTCCAGTAGGGTTCAATACCTGGTCGGGAACCAGGATCTCACATGCCAAGTGGCCCGGTCAAAAAGAGAAAAAAAAAAAAAGAGTGAGGAGCAAATCCGGGATCTGCCCTGAAGCTGGGACATACCATCAGACCCACACCAGACTGACAAAGAGCCACCTGGCCCAGCAGAGTTCAGCAAGGCAAGTGAATCTTCAGATTCATCAAAGCAAAAGGAAAATGAGCACGTTCAAATTAGCAAGCGTACAGGCTAGCCTCCCTGCACCCACCCCAGCCAGGGGCTGGGCCCCCGCTGGACCCCCAGCTCAGGCGTCTTAGTGCTTCCTGTGGCCTCCCTGCTCCCGCCCCAGCCAGGGGCTGGGCCCCCGCTGGACCCCTAGCTCAGGCGTCTTACCTTCAAGTGCTTCCTGTAGTTGTTGTAGACAACGGCCAGAAAGACAGACATGAAGATGTAGGTGTTGATGATGATGTAGGTTATAAAGTACAGAGAATACCACCAGTTGAGCTCATAGGCAGGCATCCTAGAAGGAAATAACCATCTGTCATGGTTTTCCGTGCCCTAGGTCCACAGTGCATAGAAGGCTGACCACAGGTGACATCCCACGTGGACAGTCCACATGCATGGGGCAAGGAAAACCTTGTCTCAGTCTAAGTCTCCCCCAGACAGTGCAATGGGGCCTCACAGCCATCACCATGCTTCATGCTAAATGGCTCACTCCAGACCTGCCTTCTGAAGCTCTCAGTGCCTTAGAGAGGTGCCAACTTCCAGAGCAGGCAAGATCTGGGCAATGCCCCCATCCCACTCCCTCCCTTCCCAGTGAGAAAATCAAAGCCCAGAAAGGAGATCCTCTTGCCCAGAATTATAGAAAGAATCTGAACTGTGACCTGGGTTTACACTCAAGGCTTTTCAGGGACACTAAAATGCCTTGCCAGGATGCGGAGAAGGCAGATAATTTTCTATCCACATTTGGACTATAAAAATGAAAAAAGTACCATTAATAATGGCACTGGGCCCTTCCCTGGAAGTACAATGGATAGGAATCCGCCTGGCAACGCAGGGGACACAGGTTCAACCCCTGGCCCAGGAAGATTCCATATGCCACAGCGCAACTAAACCTGTGGAGGAGAACAACTGAGGACGTGTGCTGCAACTGCTGAAGCCGTGAGCCGAGAGCCAGCGCTCCGCAACAAGAAAAATCACCACGATGAGAAGCCCACGTCCCACAGTGAAGAGCAGACCCCACTCGCCACAAATAGAGAAAGCCCCAGTGCAGCAACAAAGACCCAGCATAACCAAAAATAAATTTAAAATAACTTTAAAAAATAACAGTGCCGGGACAAAAGGCATCAATCAGGATGCATGCTCACACCCCCGTTCATGGAAACTGGGTTTTGTACAGCAGGGGACACTGAGGGAGTCCGCCGAGGGAAAGAAAGAAAAACAGGAGGGCCAGGAGCTTCACCTTGCTCACTTTTTGCTAGAGACATGGCTCGGAGTGAGCAGGAACCGAGGACAAGTTGACACAATGGTCCTAAACACACCTAGACCACAGGAAGCCCGCCCTTCCCCCACAGCACGTTATGGGCGGACATTCGCAGTTAGAGCTCCAGCCACACTCTAGGACCCCAGAGTCATCTACTTGGGGGCACTGTTGAATAATCTTACCGCCACAAACAAGGCAAATCCATAATACACAGGCTCTTAGGGGGGAAAAAAAGCCTGATGTTTTTCTCCTAAATAATGTCCACATGTGTGGAGAATTGGCACTGGGGGAGGGGACAACTCCTAACCTTTACATTTCTTTCCTATTTCATTTAGCCAGAAAACCACGTCAATGCTTAAGAGAAAAGCTGTGCTTCCTTTACAGAAATGGCTTAGGTGTTTCAACTCAAGACTCAGAGAACACTCCAGAACAGAACTGAGTTCAAACTCTTAGGTTATGTCTCTAGAGGTGTCTTCTGTTGCTTTTGGGTTTTTTTAAAGGTCATCTAAATTTAGTTTTAATTTAACCTATTTTTTTTCTTTTGGGCCGTGTTGTTCAGCATGCAGGATTTTAGTTCCCCTAACCAGGGATCAAACCAGTGTCCCCTGCAATGGAAGGTCAGAGTCTTAACCACTGGACTGCAGGGGAAGTCCCTCATAAAATTTTTGAAATGTGCCAAGTGTTGGCACTAGCCTACCCTCTCTATTTAAATCTAAATTTACATAGGGACTTCCCCTGAGGGTAAGGGAGCCCTGGTGGGAGAACTAAGACCCTGCATGCCTCATGGTGTGGCCAAAAAAAATACTGTATAAAAACTTTACAACAAATATGAGTAAATAGAAAATCGCCATTTTTTTCTCTTACAGTGGCTTTTAAGAAAGTGGATTCTGTTATATAACAGATGTCAGTGGATGTGAACTGGTGACTCACGTACATGACATCAGGGCTGTTTGCAGTGGTGACCAGCACATAGAGCTCAAACGCTATGTCCAGGATGTTGGTGAAGTACGGCGACCCTTCCACTGTTCTAAGATCCCTAAAGAGGAATCAACGACACAGAGTGAAAAAAAACCCACAGACATAAATGAAGCTGTGGTTTCCAACACCCTTTTCCCCTTGCTGGAGCCCTCCTGGAGTGTCTGAACTGGGAAGACAGCCACTGCTGACCAATTCTGGCACCGGCAGGCTGAACACACACACGGGAGAGTTCTCCGGCAGAAACCTCCAGAGTAGCCTGCTCACCTGTCCCCGAAAAGCTTCAAGGCCATGAGGGAGAAAATCATCATGCTGAAGAGGAACAAGAGGAACACGTAGAGGATGTCGGGCAGAGTGTTCCGGATGCTACGGAAAGCCCTTCGGATCTGTGAAAACAAAACTTTGTTTCATTTACACACAATCAGCTAATTTTCTGCTAAAATAAAATCCCACCTCCTTAGCAGATGCAAACTGGGATACGTTGTTGTTTTAGCTGCTAAGTTGTATCTGACTCTTTTGCAACCCCATGGACAGTAGCCCACCAGCTCCTCTGTTCAAGGCATTTCCCAGGCAAGAATATTGGAGTGGGCTGCCATTTCCTTTTCCAGGGGATCTTCCCNTTAAATCTAAATTTACATAGGGACTTCCCCTGAGGGTAAGGGAGCCCTGGTGGGAGAACTAAGACCCTGCATGCCTCATGGTGTGGCCAAAAAAAATACTGTATAAAAACTTTACAACAAATATGAGTAAACAGAAAATCGCCATTTTTTTCTCTTACAGTGGCTTTTAAGAAAGTGGATTCTGTTATATAACAGATGTCAGTGGATGTGAACTGGTGACTCACGTACATGACATCAGGGCTGTTTGCAGTGGTGACCAGCACATAGAGCTCAAACGCTATGTCCAGGATGTTGGTGAAGTACGGCGACCCTTCCACTGTTCTGAGATCCCTAAAGAGGAATCAACGACACAGAGTGAAAAAAAACCCACAGACATAAATGAAGCTGTGGTTTCCAACACCCTTTTCCCCTTGCTGGAGCCCTCCTGGAGTGTCTGAACTGGGAAGACAGCCACTGCTGACCAATTCTGGCACCGGCAGGCTGAACACACACACGGGAGAGTTCTCCGGCAGAAGCCTCCAGAGTAGCCTGCTCACCTGTCCCCGAAAAGCTTCAAGGCCATGAGGGAGAAAATCATCATGCTGAAGAGGAACAAGAGGAACACGTAGAGGATGTCGGGCAGAGTGTTCCGGATGCTACGGAAAGCCCTTCGGATCTGTGAAAACAAAACTTTGTTTCATTTACACACAATCAGCTAATTTTCTGCTAAAATAAAATCCCACCTCCTTAGCAGATGCAAACTGGGATACGTTGTTGTTTTAGCTGCTAAGTTGTATCTGACTCTTTTGCAACCCCATGGACAGTAGCCCACCAGCTCCTCTGTTCAAGGCATTTCCCAGGCAAGAATATTGGAGTGGGCTGCCATTTCCTTTTCCAGGGGATCTTCCCAAACCAGGGATCTAACCCACATCTCCTGCATTGGCAGGGGGATTCTTTACCACTGAGCCGCCAGGGAAGCCAAACTGGTGTGCAGAGAATGGATAAACAAGGTCCTACTGTATAGCATAAGGAACTATACTCAATATCCCATGATAACTGTGCTCACACCCTACCCATGGCGGAAAAGAACACAAAAAAGAATGTACATATAAATGTATAACTGAGTCACTTTACTGTACAGCAACAATTAACACAACTCTGTAATTCAACTACACTTCAGTTAAAAAAAAAAACAAAAAACACCCTGTTGTGTATCCTAAATCATATCCTTACCTGACGACTTTCAGGGAAGTTAATGAGGAAGACTGGCCTCAAGGCCCTTGACCATCGAACTCCGCGGATGTTAACAGCTTCCAGGGATGCATAGATGACCAGATCAATCAAGGTCAGCTGTGACAGACATGGGGCGGAGATGTCAGGACTGCTAGAGGACTGAGGAAGTGCCACACAGATGCATGTTCACTGACCCAGGAGGAAGGTCACAGTATATCATAGGAAAAGAACCACATTCATAAACAGCGTAACCCAGTTTCATAACAGAGCATTAACAGCAGCTGTCATCTGAGAGTTCACCATGTGCCACGGCCTCTAGTAAGCTTTGCGTAGACTATTCCACGCCCTCTGCAGAGGGTACCACTCCTGGAGAGAAATGTTTGGCATACAGACAGGGAGATCATGAGGACCCAGTCACACAGCCAGCAAGAGGGGCAGGCCTGGGACTGGACTCCAGGTGGCTTGGTAACAGAGCCTCGCCAGTTACCAGCACTACCACGTGTCCACACCATGTGGCACTTTTCTTCAGTTCCACATATGAGGCAGGTTTTCTAGCCTACTTCCCAGTGGCACCAGTGGTAAAGAACCTGCCTGCCAATGCAGGAGATGCAAGAGACGCAGGTTCGATCCCTGGGTTGGGAAGATCCCCCTAGTAAGAAATGGCAACCTGCTCTAGTAACTTTGCCTGGAGAATCTACAGTCTACCGGTCTACAGTCCATGGGGTCGCAAAGAACTGGACAAGATGGGAGCATGCACATACCCAACAGGATAAAAATATCCAGATTACAGAAAATTTTTATCAATCCTTATTAAGGTCAGTCTGTGATCCTGAGGATGGACAAAGGAAGAAGGACCCAGAGCAGTTTAGAAAAATATAAGTTAAAAAAGAACGATTTACCATCATCAGAAATGTTAGATCGTCCCTTTGGACGCAAGGCAACGAGGACTGAGAAAGCTCAATCACAGAGAGAGAGAAAATATAGATTCAGAAAGAGGCTACTGCTGGCCGCTGCACAGGGCGCCACCTGGAGGGAGTCAGAGGGGTTATTCCAGGGCAGCAGGGATGGACGGACAGCTCACCAAGGGTATCTGGGGAGGCTTCCTGGAGGAAGCACTCCCTGATGCAATCTTTTGTTGTTGTTAATTAATTTTTAAATTTTTGGTTGCACAGGTCTTCGTTGCTGTGCTCAGGCTTTCTCTAGTTGCAGCGAGCAAGGGCTACTCTCTAACCGTGGTGGAGGGGCTTCTCATTGCCGTGGCTTCTCCAGTTGCAGAGCACAGGCTCTAGGGCGTGCAGGCTTCAGCAGTTGTAGCATGTAGATTTAGCTGCCCCACCTTACGTGGAATCTTCAAGGACCAGTGATCGAACCTGGGTCCCCTGCATTGGCAGGCAGATTCTTAACCACTGGACCATCAGGGAAGTCCCCTCTGATGTAATCTTAATGCAAATAAAAGCTTTAAAAGCACACAACTCTGAGAAGTCAAGAGCCGTGGCAGGCAGACACAGCAAAGGGATGCTCAGGAAGCAGGGATTCCTGGCAGTGGGGGCAGAGGGGAGCAGGAAGTGACAAGACCTCAGACCGAGGGCAGGTGAATTTGAGGATTAGGCTAAAAAGATAAGTCTTATTCCCAGAGCCTGGGAAGCCCAGAAAGTATTTCAAGTAAGGGTGATGGAGGTGAAGGAGTGTTATAGATTCAGGACAGACCTGGACAGGGCACCCTGCACCCTCATCCAGTTCATGCCACACACCTCTGAGGAGTGCCTCTTCCATGCAAGGCACTGTTTTAGCTCTAGAGAGAGAAAGCACTCAGAGCTCTCTGGAGGAAACCTGGATGAGACAGAGGCTGAGGGTGTGCAGGGCAGGGCTCTGAGGAGGTGGCATGGGAGGGATGGCCTTGCAGGTCTAGGAGGGGAAGACCTCCGGCGGGAGGGACACAGAGCCTCCAACACAGACTTTGGCTTTTCTCTGGTGGGATTTGGGATGCTCTAGAGAAGGCAGCACGGCAACCAGGTCGAACTTGGGCTTAAAAAGTGCTCACGTGTCCATCATAGTCAAGGGTCCATGCTGGAAGTCTTAGGAGATGAGGATGGAATTCCGACCCCGTCCCAGGAGGGGCCTATGCAGCAAACAGGGCCACGAAAGATATACATGCTCTTCCAATTCTTCCCCCCGCTTTTTTTTTTTAAGTTTTCCCATCCATCTCATCCTCCTCCTTCCTGTGTCAGGCAATACTATGTTATGGACTGAACTGAAGATGTCGTCATAAGTCCCATCTCAGACCTACGGTTCTTGTACAGTAAGACACTCATATATGAATATATTATGTCCCAAGAGTGCGTTTGTAACTCGAACAAAGTTAGCCTAGGTACCCAATTATACATAGTACTTTACTATATGTACTTTGGAGAAGGCAATGGCTCCCCACTCCAGTACTCTGGCCTGGAAAATCTCATGGGCAGAGGAGGCTGGTAGGCTGCAGTCCATGGGGTCGCGAAGAGTCAGACACAACTGAGCGACTTGACTTTCACTTTTCACTTTCATGCATTGGAGAAGGAGATGGCAACCCACTCCAGTGTTCTTGCCCGGAGAATCCCAGGGACGGGGGAGCCTGGTTGGCTGCCATCTACGGGGTCGCACAGAGTCGGACACGACTGAAGTGACTTAGCAGCAGCAGCAGCATATAGTACTTTACTTTATAGTATTTTACTGTAATGGGGCTTCCCTGGTGGCTCAGAGGTAAAGAATCTGCCTGCAATACAGGAGATGCAGGTTCGATCCCTGGATTGGGAAGATGCCCTGTAGAAGGGAATGGCTACCCACTCCAGTATTCTTGCCTGGAGAATTCCACGGACAGAGGAGCCTGGTGGGCTATAGCCCATGGGGTCGAAAAAGAGTCAGACACAACTTAGTGACTAAACAACAACAACACCTTTACTGTTGTAAAGGTTTATAATACTTTTCACATAAAATACATTTTACATAAAACAAACACAAAAATTAAAAAAAAATGTTTGTTAATCTATGAATACAGTACCTTGAAAAGTACAGTAGTACCAGTTACATCACTGCTGCCTTTATGATTGCTCAGGGACATCTTGGAACTGAACTAAAGATATGTACAGATGTACTCTATACAGTTCTGTACAGAAAAGTACACAAAAGCATGGCGACTTGTAGAAGATGCACGCACATGACAATATACACCAGACACATGAATGAACTCACACGACCGGACATGTGAACACAGGCTCACATCTTTGAAAGTTTGCAAGTTGCAAGTTCGTATGTAGGGGACTTACTGTATTCATTTTTTAATAATAGGAAGTGAAGATATTTCTAAAAAAATGAGACCAGAGAGACAATTCTGTGTATTTCCGGGGTTCAGCAGAGGTATGAAGGAAGTCAAAACAAATTGAGAAAGGGTAAGAAAAAATAGTGGACACTCTAGGCTGAAGCAGGCTGGCTGCTGTGCTGAGATGCTAATTATTTATAAAGTGTTCTCAGCTAACCACCGCCCAGGACCACTCTCATCACAGCAGCATTTCAGAATACATCACCCTGCCTCACTTGGCATAACCCCTTAGTTAGTGTCCTTCCAGATCATTCTGTGAAGCTCTATCACTCTTTCTTCTTTTCCTTTAACAAAGATGTGTTCCAACTATACTGTAACCTGCTCTTTTGACCTAATAAACAAGAAGCAATCTCTCCTTGATCATAGACATATAAGGCCATTTTAACGGACGTGGATGTACCGTATTTTATTTATCTCCTATTGTCAGGAAAAGAAGAGAAGAGAAAGGCAAAGGAGAAAAGGAAAGATATATCCATCTGAATGAAGAGTTCCAAAGAATAGCAAGGAGAGATAAGAAAGCCTTCCTCAGTGATCAATGCAAAGAAATAAAGTAAAACAATAGAATGGGAAAGACTAGAGAGACTAGAGATCTCTTCAAGAAAATCAGAGATAGCAAGGGAACATTTCATGCAAAGATGGGCTCGATAAAGGACATAAACTGTATGGATGGACCTAACACAAGCAGAAGATATTAAGAAGAGGTGGCAGAATACACAGAAGAACTATACAAAAAAGATCTTAATGACTCAGATAACCATGACAGTGTGATCACTCACCTAGAGCCAGACTGAACTGGGAAGTCAAGTGGGCCTTAGGAAGCATCACTATGAACAAAGCTAGTGGAGGTGATGGAATTCCAGTTGAGCTATTTCAAATAGCTGAGTAAAGGATGACAAAGTTGAAGGGATGAAAGGACTGAACTGTTTTCAATCTTGCTATGATTGCTTTACAGGCAAACGAATGGCCTTTTATTGTTGCTTTCATGTATGGTTCTTTTATGGGGTGGGGTATAAAGAGTGGCCAGAGAAGGTGATGGCACCCCACTCCAGTCCTCTTGCCTGGAAAACCCTGCGGACGGAGGAGCCTGGTAGGCTGCAGTCCGTGGGGTCGCAAAGAGTCGGACACGACTGAAGTGACTTAGCAGCAGCAGCAGCATAAAGAGTGGCTTTATTTCTTTTCCAGGAAAAGGGGGAACACAGTAGGCTAGCGCCTCAAGAACCATGCCCTCCCATATATATTTCTTAATTAGTCAAGTTAAACATATTTTTCATATTTGCTAGTATTTACTTCCTCTTTTAGGAGATGCCATCACCAATTTTCAGCACATACTTTTTATAGAGAAGTTGAGCATTTTTATCAAAAAAATAAAAACATCTATTTGGTCTTTATGCTACACTGAACTATGAAAAAGCTAAGAAATCATCAAATAATACATTAATCTTTCAATCTCAATGACTGAGCAGCATTCATACAGATATACTATATATAATATATACACTGAAGTCGTGTCCGACTCTTTGCGATCCCATGGACTGTAGCCTACCATGCTCCCCTGTTCATGAGATTTTCCAGGCAATAGTACTGGAGTGGATTGCCATTTCCTTCTCCAGTGGATCTTCCCGACCCAGGGATCAAACCCAGGTCTCCTGTATAGTAGACAGACGCTTTACCGTCTGAGCCACATGGGAAGTTCCCTATACTATACTATAGATAGTATATACCATATATATACTATACTATATATAGATATATATAATACAGGTACTATGTTCCTGAACTTAAGTATGAATATACAGCAGGGAACAAAATAATCATGTTCATATGTGTAAATGCAATTCAGGGAAGAAGGAATGGAAGGATATATGCCGGAGTTGGAACCAGCACTCTGTTCTGAGGCTGCCCTGCAGCACATTTTTTAAAACTGTAGTTTCTGTTTCTTTTCCCTTTAATTTGGAAGTGCCCTTGAAACATTAAAATACTCCCATCGTCACATTTTGCCCCATTTGCGCTTCCCTTGTGGTTTTCTGGCAGTTGTGCCGCTGGTGCTTGCTCTCCCAGCATCTGGCATTTTCCTGAACCCACTCAAACCTACCGAGTCTTTTCATACTTTCTGCCTTTGACCACAGCCTCTGGAAGGCTCTGTAATGAGCACTCACCACTATGGTTACCATGACGCAGATGTTTTTTGTATCCTTCCAGAAGACCTTCTGAGGAATGACTTTCGCAAAGTGAACCAGTCTCCCGAAGAAGGCAGTCAGACAGAGCACTTCTGCTATTGAGGTGACCTGTGGCAAAAAACAGAGCTATGGCTTAACTCTCTTACTCCCTGACACCGCCCGGTGAGACTTAGCAATGTCCCTCAGTTTTGCTTGGGCTTCCCTACTGGCTCAGATGGTAAAGAATCTGCCTACAATGCAGAAGATGCAGGTTCAATCCCTGGGTCAGGAAGGCCCCCTGGAGGAGGCAATGGCAACCCACTCCAGTGCTCTTGCCTGAAGAATTCCACGGACAAGGAACCTGGAGGGTACCATTCATGGGGTCACAAAGAGTTGGACACAACTGAGCAACTAACACTTAGCTTAACATTCCTGAAAGTTACAGCAAAATTCTTAGCTGGATGGAATGTTTTCTTTCTCTTAAAATTAAACATGCCTCTCAACCACAAATCCCATGACCCAACTGACAGGGTTTCCTGGAAGGGGCGGGGGTGGGGTGGGGGTGGGAGTTGGTAAATCAGCCTGCAGAGGACCCCCAGAAGGCATTTCCTCAGAAAAGTGGGGGTCAGGGGTTGGCAGAAATGGGCATCTGCTATGCTCTCAAATTCCCCGTGTTCATACTCAGAATAGACATCTAGAAGTTCAGTGTCTCTAGTAACAACGCTCCAGAGGTGTGTTTTGAAATGCCGGATCATTCCTTAGATCACTGCCCTCCCGCCCTGCTGCCCGGATTTGGCTGCATGCTACCAGACCCACCTCGATGTCCTGACCATCTCCTCCTTGAGCTATGGGTATCAATTCCAAACTCCCACAGGCAGCTAGCTTTGCAGGCTATGAGTGCAACTCATATTAATACTTTGCCTGCGGTTGCCAGGAGACAGTAAATCCTCCCTAAAAGGAATACTTCTCTCCACCAGTGGGGAGAGAAGAGCTCAGTGNTGCTTGGGCTTCCCTACTGGCTCAGATGGTAAAGAATCTGCCTACAATGCAGAAGATGCAGGTTCAATCCCTGGGTCAGGAAGGCCCCCTGGAGGAGGCAATGGCAACCCACTCCAGTGCTCTTGCCTGAAGAATTCCACGGACAAGGAACCTGGAGGGTACCATTCATGGGGTCACAAAGAGTTGGACACAACTGAGCAACTAACACTTAGCTTAACATTCCTGAAAGTTACAGCAAAATTCTTAGCTGGATGGAATGTTTTCTTTCTCTTAAAATTAAACATGCCTCTCAACCACAAATCCCATGACCCAACTGACAGGGTTTCCTGGAAGGGGCGGGGGTGGGGTGGGGGTGGGAGTTGGTAAATCAGCCTGCAGAGGACCCCCAGAAGGCATTTCCTCAGAAAAGTGGGGGTCAGGGGTTGGCAGAAATGGGCATCTGCTATGCTCTCAAATTCCCCGTGTTCATACTCAGAATAGACATCTAGAAGTTCAGTGTCTCTAGTAACAACGCTCCAGAGGTGTGTTTTGAAATGCCGGATCATTCCTTAGATCACTGCCCTCCCGCCCTGCTGCCCGGATTTGGCTGCATGCTACCAGACCCACCTCGATGTCCTGACCATCTCCTCCTTGAGCTATGGGTATCAATTCCAAACTCCCACAGGCAGCTAGCTTTGCAGGCTATGAGTGCAACTCATATTAATACTTTGCCTGCGGTTGCCAGGAGACAGTAAATCCTCCCTAAAAGGAATACTTCTCTCCACCAGTGGGGAGAGAAGAGCTCAGTGAGGGTGGAGGGAATGAAATTCTCAAGGGAAGGTGGAAGGGGCTGGCTCTGGTCCCTGAAAGCAGCAGGTGGCACAATTTCACCACCCCTGACCCCAGCCCTCATGAGCCCTGGGCTCGGATATGGGCTGCAGCCCCTTCAAACTTTCTAGTTCTCAGCCTGCTCATCCTTAAGGGGCTATAGAGACTTACTGTCAAGACCAGGCTTACAAAAGGGCCTGGGGCATTCCAGGACACCCTGGCTCAAGAAGAGATTTTCTTGGTAATGCTGTTGTTGTTCAGTCACTAAGTCATGACCCCACAGACTGTAGCATGCCAGGCTTCCCTGTCCTTCACTACCTCCAGAGTGTGCTCTAACTCCTGTCCATTGAATCAGCGATGCCATCCAGTCATCTCATCCTCTGTCGTCCCCTCCTCCCCACCCATCCCCCATAATTTGACTTTAGAGACGTGAAGTGCAAACACTGGCTGATCAGATAGCCAAGCCCAAGCTGTGTATGAGCCATAATAAGCAGCAGGGTGGGGACACAGAAGAGATGCAAGAGGCTGAGAAGAGATCCACGGGCACGCACCTCGTCCAGTGCCAGGCGGCGGGGGACCAGCTCTGCTCGGGTCTGTGAACGCACAGCTCTGCTTCTTCAGGTTAGGTGTTTGTTTTGACAGACACTGGGCTAAAAGTTTTCTGCCCAGAGACGTCATTAATTGTGACATCCTCATCAAATGGATACCACCAACCTTGGAACCCCCCCGGAAGACTGCCAACGTTGATGGCACCCAACAAACACAACTCTGATTTTTTACCACCCTGTGCAGGGTCCTCCCCTGTTGACTCAGGGCTTGGGCATGTGATGGGCTCTAGGCACCTGGGCATTGGCAAATATGGTGTGAGTGGAGGTTGATGGGGCTTGCATGTTAGGATGCAGCTCCTTCTTAGACCCCCATCCATAGGGAGAACACTGAGCCACAGGGAGAGGCCGAGAGAGGGCAGAGCAGAGAGCAAGGGCTCTCTGTGAGCCCCCAGCTGCCTGCCAGACCCACTACCCCAGCCAAGAGCAATATTTGCCCAGTTGAGCCAGTCACCTGCAGACTCAGGGGAGGCAGGAAAACCTTGTTCTTTAAGGCAAGGGTCAAATGAACTTTATCTGTCAAAGGACCAGACAGTAAATATTTTAGGCTTTGCAAGTCATACAGTCTCTGTCACACGTACACTCAGAGGCGAGAGCAGTGTGAGTTGGGAATTAATGTGAGCAGGTCATCAGTTTATATACACTGGAGATGGAACCCATCTCCAGTAGCTGGGTAATCTGATGCTTTACTTCAAAGCACCTATAAATAATGACTTATGACTATGAAAAAAGCTGGAAGTGAGCCTGGTAGGCTGCAGTCCATGGGGTCACTAGGAATTGGATACGACTGACTGACTTCACTTTCACTTTTCACTTTCATGCATTGGAGAAGGAAATGGCAACCCACTCCAGTGTTCTTGCCTGGAGAATCCCAGGGATGGGGGAGCCTGGTGGGCTGCTATCTATGGGGTCGCACAGAGTCAGACACTACTAAAGTAACTTAGCAGCAGCCACAGCAGTGGCAAGTGCAAGACACGTATTACACTGTATGGTCACACTGTCTGCTCATCATTAAATAAACATGCCTTCAAACATCACTTGTCTGTCCAATGTGCCTTTGTTCACAGAGAAGACCCAAAACAGCCACTTTGTTTCCAACGTGAAAAGCATCAGCTCAGAGAGTAGGCAGAATTCTTCCAACCCCTCCCCCGGAAAGAAAAATGAAACCAAATTCATACATACTGAAAATCTGAGGGGGAAAATGCGACTGAATTCATCTGTGACAAAGTCTGATTAGCCATTCTGTGCTGACAGCTTACCAGGAAAGGGAGCGGGAACACGGCTGGCTCCTCAAAGAGGGCAAGCGCAAGGTTGACCCAAATGAAGAAGTAGGTGGCTTCCCGCATCGTCCAGTGGTTATAGAAGTGGTAAAGTCTGGAGTGGAGAAGAACAGAGGAAGTTACAAGCAAGGAGCAGGAGCTGAACAGCTACCCGGAGCTCCATTCAAAGAGGAGGAATGGGAGGTAAACTACAAAGGCCAGGCTCTGACCACTCTCCTTTCAATCCTAGGGAGTGAGGGGTAGCGTTTGACTGAGTGCGCACTACAAAATAAATGTTCACAGCAAAAACTCACCAGCTCTCAAAGTGCATTCTCTTAACAGTCTCAAGCTAGGATGAATACGCTCCTGGTGGGGTGCTGGTGACCCTGAGATGTACTTTTGGAGGGCTGACACAGAGCAAACCCTCAGTCAGAGTGACCTGTTATTAATATTACATGGCGCAGGCGCCTAACTGATTTATAATGTGTATCAGCCCATCTCGGCATGGTGGATCCCGAGAGATCCCGCGGTCACATGGTTCTCTTCCTGTAGGGGGTAGCCCCCAAACCTGCCAGATGGCATCCAGGCATGAGGCATCCGCTGCTGCCTTTGGAGGCACTGACACCCAGTCCTGATGGTAAGATTTTTTTTTTTTTTCTTATTCTGAGCTGAATCTTTGGTTTTAGTTCAACCTTTAGGGGCTTAGGGAGAAAAAGCTGAATTGTCATGAAAAGAACAAACATATGAGTCCCATCAAAAGGCAATCGAAAGTAAAAGAACAAGTCTTCTGTTCACGTGGACAACCAGGCGAAAAAGACGCCGTGTTTCCCACTCGGATGTCTCCCCTGTCCCGGTGTCACCCGGTCATCTGGCCTTAGCACGTGCGCTGAGTGCTGCCCTACGGCGAGGCACCGCGCGCGGAAAACGCGGAACCTGCCTACGCCACGCGCCAGACCCCAGATACTGCTCCAAATGTTAGTCGACTCGGTGACTTCAGTTTGGGCTCAACTTCAAGAACATGAAGTGCTAACGGACAGGCGACTCTAGGTTTAACACTGTCTCAAGCGTTGACAGTTGGACATGTGAATTACCTGACGGCCTGAGGGGATGTCTCAAACGGGACGTTTCTGTTGTACTGGGCATCCGAGACGTAGGCAGCGGCCAGGAGGAGCTCCTGGTCCTCAGTGGGAGAAAGGGGAGAGCAAGTCAGGGCCAGAAGGGACGCTCGGCTTCTCTGTTCGGAAGTACTGAGCGCGAAAGGCAAGCCTCTTCTCTCCCCGCACTCCCCTCCCCGCGCCGCCGCCCCCCCGGCCCCGCCCCCGCGCCGCGCC
>SJYW01010954.1:1285809-1311709 GCA_006410735.1 Raphicerus campestris
CTCTGCCACATGGTAGCCTCCAGGTGCTTTCTGGGCAGTGAGAAGCCTGCTTAGCTTTCAGGAATTCAAATACAGGCTTCTCAGAGGAGGAGATGAAAACCACCTGGGTAACACCGCAGATTCTTTACTGTCTGAGCCACCAGGGAAGCCGCATAGATCTATTAATAAATGTACTTAAATGGTAAATTTCTATGTTCATATTGGGCTTCCCAGGTGGCCCTAGTAATAAAGAACCCGCCTGCCAATGCAGGAGACCCAAAAGATGAAGCTTCAGCCCCTGGGTCAGGAAGATCCCCTGGAGGAGAGCATGGCAACCCACTCCAGTATTCTTGCCATGGACGGAAGAGTCTGGCAGGCTGCGGAATATGGGTTCACAAAGAGTTGGACATGACTGAGCATCTGAGCACATTCATACACCAAGACTCAAACTATAGACTTTAAATAGGTATGGTTTTGTACATATTAATTATAGTTCAATTAAATTGTTAAAAATTGCCCTCCCCCACAACAACAACAAAAAATTTGGATTAAAATTTGATATGGAACAATACTCTCACAGGTGAATTAACTGCTATAAGAATATAACATCTACTGATTCACATGCATTCTCAGGGGTCTTAAAGACAGGTCATTAAAGCCTAAGAAACATCATATAAACGTGTTAAACAATTACTACATATTTTCTTTTATGCAGTTAAAAAATATTTTAGTAGAAAACCTAATATCAATTATTGTTCTATGGAATATCTTGACCCTTTAGGAACACTAGAGTTCCCCAGGACATGCTTAAGTCAGCTGTAATATTTTAGTTATAAAATAGCTGGCATCAGCAAAAGTTGGTTATTTTTTAATGAACACATTAATTTTAAGAAAATTCCATTAACCTCCTAAAAGATCACACCAGGACAGCAAAGAATTCTGATACTGAAGTTTTTTTAAATAAAATATTTAAAGTGAAATCTCTTTAAGGCATTACTATTTCCAATTTTTAAAGATGATGAGGGAGGGACTTCCCTAATGGACCAGTGGCTAAGACCCTGTGCTCCCAATGCAGGAGATTGGGGTTGATCCCTGGTCAGGGAACTAGATTCTACAGGCAGCAACTAAGAGTTTGCATGTCACAACTAAAGATCCTGCGTGCCACAACTCAGACCCATTGCAAATTAATTAAATTTTTTTTTTTTTAGTGATGAGGGAACTCCCTGGTGGCCCAGTGTTAAGACTCTACACTCTCACTGTTCAGGTTAGTCCTCTAGTGATCTCTGGTCAGGGAACTAAGATCCTACATGCCACACAACTCGGCCACACACACACATACATACAAAAAAATCTTTCCAGTCCCAGGGAAACCGTTTGTCCACAAATAGAAACAGTTTGACAGCTACGAATTTGAGGGCAATCATCCATACAGCGTCCATGTGCAGAATGGAAAAAAAAAATTGTTGCTGTTCAGTCACTCAGTGCTCAGTTCAGTTCAGTCGCTCAGTCGTGTCCAGCTCTTTGCAACCCCATGGACTGCAGCATGCCAGGCTTCCCTGTCCTTCATCATCTCGTGGAGTTTGTGCAAAGTCATGTCCATTGGGTGATGCCATTCAACCATCTCGTCCTCTGATGTCCCCCTTCTCCTGCCCTCAACCCTTCCTTGCATCTGGAGTTTGTGCAAAGTCATGTCCATTGAGTCGGTGATGCCATCCAACCATCTCGTCCTCTGACGGCCCCTTCTCCTGCCCTCAACTCTTCCCAGCATCAGGGTCTTTTTTAATGAGGCGTCTCTTCGTATCAGGTGTCCAAAGTAATTTCTCAGGCAATTGGCCCCTGGGGCTACCTCCCTCAGACCCCACCCAGACTCCCTGTATTGAATATGTAAGCATCATGGCACCCCATCCAAATGACCCCTTGCCAGCCAAACTCATGCCTGTCATTTTTAAATATGCTTACACTTTCATAACAGCTAACTTACATTAATGTTTCAAAGCCTTCCCATTCTTAACAGCTACTCCGTTTCTGATACCTGTCTCTTCTTAGGAACACATCTGCTCTGTCCTCTGGTTTTTCTTGTCTTCCTTCCCTCCATCCCACGTGTGTACAACTTCTAAGTCTGCTGCCCATTTGTGCTTGGCAAGAAGTACTCTCTCAACAGGCAGAGTTATGGCACAGGAGCTTTCTCACCTGTACCCATTTGTAGTAAGCCCTGATTAAGCCCATTTGTATCCTCCTTGTAAAATGAATGACTTTTCATCCAACCCAAGAATGTGGCTTCTGTTAGAAATGCCATTCCAAACCTGCATATACTTTTTAAGTTTACATAGGAATTGTTGGGCCCTAAATGGGAAACCTCGGAAAACAAAGGGACTAGCTTTGTGGTCGAAAACCTAAGATGGCGCCTGGCGGAAGAGATGGGGGCAGGGTCTATGTTGTCTGTCAAAGTTTTTGATTNATCTCTGGTTCCTCTACCTTTTCTAAAACCAGCTTGAACATCTGGAAGTTCACGGTTCACATATTGCTGAAGCCTGGCTAGGCAACCAAAAGCAACATCAGGTTGAAAAGGGTTCTAAAAAACTGCTTCAAAGGAGAGGGCAGAAATGCACTTCAGGTGACTAGGCAGTTTCTTATTAAGTGACCCCAAACTAACTTTTAAAAAGGTTAACCAGGTCAGATTGGTACCAAGTGGCTGAGGTCTGAGCTGCAGTTTAATGACTTAGTCAATACTGTTATCTCAGAAACTAGGGTTCTGCTGACAGTGACCTGTTGGTCACTGCACCCGCTCTGCCTGCTCCCAGGCTGACTCCTGCAGGCATGCATTAAGCTTATGTCTCACTCAAGAGTCAGCCGGGACTCTGGGCTGTTTTCAGCCCTCCTGGCATTTCTGGAGGCCTGCAGTTACTTTTCTACATTCTTTAATTTTGACAAAGAAGCATTAAACACACAGTGAAACACCTGACAGTCTCAAAAGATTTTCCTGCTGCAGAAGACTGGTGCTCACCGTCAGCGTCATCAGTTTGCAGAATGAGGGGAGCAAGACCTGGGTTGGGTTGGAGCCAGGGACCAAGAATCCTTTTCCTTCTCTTCCTCCTTGACCTGTTTTTTTTCTGCTTAATCCTTTAAAGGACAGGGGACATGGTAAAATCTGCCTGTTGGAAGTTGCCAAGCCCCTTTGGGAGGCCAGTAAGCCAGGGAGCACTGGGGGAACAGGGCATTTAACCCCACCCAGAAGCCTGCCCCTTGGACCATCCTGAGCAGGTTGCAGGGGCCGCATAGCTGAAGGGGGGAGGAAGGGGAAGACTTCTCCATACACTCAAAGAGACAAAGGACTAAAACACCTATCACCTCCCACACACTTGCAGGACTAAAGGAAACGCCTCCGTGTGCCAGGCCAGGTGCCCTGGGCTTCACCGACACCATCTTCCCAAGACGGGTGTGATTTATCACCGCCACCCTTACAAAGTGGGAAACCAGAGACTTCCAGCGTCTTGTCATTCACAGCTAAAATTTCCTGAATCAGAGCCCAGGCTCTTTCCATTGGCGCCCTGCCTGCCTCTCCACTGAGTTCTTGTCCAGGGAAAGGAAACAGCCCGAGAAGAACTCTTTCCAGTTCCCAGTCTTCCCAAGCTCAGGCGGTCTTGGTGAAAGCGGAGCTGATGCGCAGCGCGTCTGCCCGGCCGCAGGGATCTTAAGAGCCAGGGCGAAAGCAGCGCTCCCAGCCCCACATCCTTCAGCCCGCCGGTCGTTTCCCCTGCGGCGGGACCCTCCCTTGGCTTCCTGCCGCCATGGAGCGCCGTGCGGCGGGCACGGACCACCCAGACCGGGGGGCGCGCCACATAGAGACAGGACCCCGAACACGCAGCCCCAGCGCCCATCCCAGCTTGGCCCCGGCCTCCGGATACGGGCTTGACAGCTCCAGTAACGACCCGAACGCGCGGGGCTGCGGCCAGGGGCACGGCGCCTCTGTGCACCCGCGGCGGTGCGCCTCCCGCACGCGCGCACCCAGAGGACCGAAGAAGCCCGGGGGCGGCGGGGCTCAGCAGCCGCATCTCCACGCCGGGGCCCTCGTTCTCAGCGGCTGGAACTTGATGGGCTCGGGGTCGCTCTCCACCCAGGAGTCCCGAAGACCGCGGAGGCGGGGCTGGGGGCGCTGCCGTCCGCGCGCAGCCACCAGCCCTCGGGGCGCCGTTACCTCCAGGTCTGGCGGTTCCTCGGAGGACGACGGGCGCGAGTGATGCGTGCCGGCGGCTCGGCTGTCCCCGGGCATCGCGGCGGCGACGCGAGGGGCGGGGATGGGGCAGACCGGGGCCCCAGGCAGCGGACTCAACCCTCGGGCTGCTGGAGGCCCGGGCTTGGCGCGCTTCGCACGGCCCTTCGCGTGACTGCGGCGGGGCCCCACGGGTGGAGGATTGGCGGCGGGCGCAGCGAGTTCCCAGCTCTGGCCCCTTCCCGCCCTGCCCCCGGAGTAGTGCTGGAGCTGGGGGCGGGACGCAGTCTCTCCCGGGGCGGGGGCGGGGGCGGGGGCGGTAGAGGGCTGGACGCTAGAGGCTGAGCGGATCCGAGGGGCTAGAGACCAAGCTGGCGAAGGGTCCCAGCCGTGCGCCCTGGGCGCGTGACTGCGCCTAGCTTTCTGTATCGATAAAATAGAAACAAGACCTTCCTCCCAGGGTTGTTGCGAGAAGGACTTAACTGTATTCAGTTGCCGCCACTGGCAGGTGCCCGGTAAATTGTTTCCTTCCGAGTGGAGCCCCATGGAGAGCTGGGCGTGGACCCAGAGAAGGGCCTCCTGGGGCAGATACCTCTGAGAAGGGGTGTGCAAACCCTCTTCCTGTCCCTGGTACACCCCAGTATCAGCCTGGCCAAGAACTTGGGGTTACCAGAGCTGCTGAATTTGGAAAGAAGGCAGATTAGATTTTCATGAGACTATTCCTGATTTTTTTTAATGTTGGAATCAATTTTTAAAAAATAATAATAAATGTTTACATGTTTCTTCTTCTTCTTCTTCTTCTTCTTCTTGTAGGGCAGGCAATGCTGGGCTCCTGCCCCAGTGAACTTCACTGAAAAGTGAAAGTGTTAGTTGCTCAGCCCTGCCTGACTCTTTGTGACCCCATGGACTGTAGCCCGCCAGGCTCCTCTGTCTATGGGGTTCTCCAGGCAAGAATACTGGAGTGGGTTTCCATTACCTCCTCTAGGGGACTCTTCCCAGACCAGCGATCAAATCCCTGTCTCCTGCGTTGGCAGGTGGATTCTTTACCACTGAGCCACCAGGAAAGCCCATGAAATTCACTAACACCTCTCAAAGGAGGAAGAAGCCTGGCAGGGCAGGGACTGACCTTGGTCACCTAGCAAGAGGTACAGTGTTCCTCTGGGCTCATCAGGACTACTCTGTGCTTGGTGCTGATGGACGCCAAGGTCCAGGTAGGGTACTGTGGTGGGCAGAATTATCACCCACCCACCCCAAGGTTCCAGATCCCGATCCCTAGGACTGTGAATCTGTTACTTTACTCCTCTAAAGCAGGAGTCCCCAACCTTCCAGATCTCATGCCCGATGATCTGAAACGGAATTGATGTAATAATAATAGAAATAAAGTCTCAATAAATGTATCCCCAAACCATCCCCCCACCCCATCTGTGGAAAAGTCTTCCATGAAATTGGTCCCTGGTGCCAAAAAGTTTGAGGACAACTGCTCTAAAAAGACTTCACAGTACTGTTACTAATCAGTTGATCTTAAAATACAGATTCTCCTGGATTATCTAAAGTGACCCAGTGCAATCACATGAGCTCTTAGAAGCAGAAGAGGAAAGCAAAAGGGGAGGTGAGAGATGATGGTCCTAGAAGGACTCAGCATGCCTGGTGGGAATGCTGCTGTCTTGAAGATGAAGCGGAGCAACAAGGAACCGAATCTGCCATCAACTTAAAT
Source organism: Raphicerus campestris (assembly GCA_006410735.1). Classification (NCBI taxonomy): domain Eukaryota; kingdom Metazoa; phylum Chordata; class Mammalia; order Artiodactyla; family Bovidae; genus Raphicerus; species Raphicerus campestris. Next base: position 1,291,713 of record SJYW01010954.1, read on the forward strand.
GAGCCTGAATGGGAATTCTCCCCAGAATCTCCAAGAAAGAACACAGCAACTTTATTTCAGTGGTTTAAGACTCAGGGCGTAGAATCCAGCCATGCCTTCCTGGACTTCTGACCATAGACCACGCTAATAAATGGATGCTCATTTAAGCCCCTAAGTTTGTGGAACTTGGTTACATGCAAGAGAAAATGAATACAGGACCCTAGACTGCTTTTCAATACCAGAGTCAAGTTCTTGCAGTAAGGCTGGCCTACAGTGAGAAGGGCAGGTGGCCCCAGGTCCTTAGTAGGCATGCTGGGCACTGCATTTGACACCATCCACCTCTTCTGGTTGTCCCCCTCAATTCAACCTTTACACCCTCTGGGAGGCCCTTGCTCAACTTCTCCCAGCCAGTGGATCACTTCCTCTGTGTGGTCCCATGTTCTTCGTGAAAACAGCCATGTGTTACCTCAGTTCTTCTATATATATATCTTCTTGTATATGTCGTCACATACTACTGGGCCACCCCACCTAGGGGAAGAGGGATTGGGAACCATGATGTCTGACTGTCCAGTTCCTGGCACAGAGCAGTCACATGGTAGTTAAGTGAAATGCAAAAACGGAATTCATACCAGCTTGTGGCCAGTGGTTCTTGTCTACAGGGTGTCTGCAATAATGAGTTCTTGTCACTGTTTATTGTGTGGATTACCCTGAAACTCTCTACATGCTCTTGAGAAAAGACAGTAATTCTGTTTCTATCCAAAATCATGATGTATGGAATGGTTGTTTTATGGTGGGGTCTTATAAAATGGCTTTTCATCAGTACAGTGTAAATGCGTGCATTGTAAAAACAACTCATCAAAGATAACCATGGTTAGTGCATGTTGGTGAGCAGCCTTCTCCACGTCTCTCTACCTGTGCACACAAACATACATGTATGCAGTTCTGTGTACATGAGATTATATTCTACCCTGCAGATGCTGTTGATCTTCTATCTACATCCTTCCTACCCAGGAACCCAGAATCAGGCCAGGCTTCCACCCTCACTAGAGGAGAATCCTTAATGAGGATTCTCACTAAGAGAATCTATACAGGCTAACCTATACAAGGTGTTCTCTGCCAACAGTTACCAAGGGAAAAATGTAACTTAAGGTAGCTCAACCCATTTTTTAAAAGCCGTGGGCTGGGCTTCCCTGGTAGTTAAGAATCCGCTTCATAATGCAGGGGACACTGGTGTGATCCCTGGTCTGGGAAAATCTCACATGCTGCCAAGCAGCTAAGCCCGTGTGCCACAACTGCTGAGCCTGTGGTCCGGAGCCCAGCAGTCACAGCTTCTGAAGCCTGCNCCCAGGGTTGTTGCGAGAAGGACTTAACTGTATTCAGTTGCTGCCACTGGCAGGTGCCCGGTAAATTGTTTCCTTCCGAGTGGAGCCCCATGGAGAGCTGGGCGTGGACCCAGAGAAGGGCCTCCTGGGGCAGATACCTCTGAGAAGGGGTGTGCAAACCCTCTTCCTGTCCCTGGTACACCCCAGTATCAGCCTGGCCAAGAACTTGGGGTTACCAGAGCTGCTGAATTTGGAAAGAAGGCAGATTAGATTTTCATGAGACTATTCCTGATTTTTTTTAATGTTGGAATCAATTTTTAAAAAATAATAATAAATGTTTACATGTTTCTTCTTCTTCTTCTTCTTCTTCTTCTTGTAGGGCAGGCAATGCTGGGCTCCTGCCCCAGTGAACTTCACTGAAAAGTGAAAGTGTTAGTTGCTCAGCCCTGCCTGACTCTTTGTGACCCCATGGACTGTAGCCCGCCAGGCTCCTCTGTCTATGGGGTTCTCCAGGCAAGAATACTGGAGTGGGTTTCCATTACCTCCTCTAGGGGACTCTTTCCAGACCAGCGATCAAATCCCTGTCTCCTGCGTTGGCAGGTGGATTCTTTACCACTGAGCCACCAGGAAAGCCCATGAAATTCACTAACACCTCTCAAAGGAGGAAGAAGCCTGGCAGGGCAGGGACTGACCTTGGTCACCTAGCAAGAGGTACAGTGTTCCTCTGGGCTCATCAGGACTACTCTGTGCTTGGTGCTGATGGACGCCAAGGTCCAGGTAGGGTACTGTGGTGGGCAGAATTATCACCCACCCACCCCAAGGTTCCAGATCCCGATCCCTAGGACTGTGAATCTGTTACTTTACTCCTCTAAAGCAGGAGTCCCCAACCTTCCAGATCTCATGCCCGATGATCTGAAACGGAGTTGATGTAATAATAATAGAAATAAAGTCTCAATAAATGTATCCTCAAACCATCCCCCCACCCCATCTGTGGAAAAGTCTTCCATGAAATTGGTCCCTGGTGCCAAAAAGTTTGAGGACAACTGCTCTAAAAAGACTTCACAGTACTGTTACTAATCAGTTGATCTTAAAATACAGATTCTCCTGGATTATCTAAAGTGACCCAGTGCAATCACATGAGCTCTTAGAAGCAGAAGAGGAAAGCAAAAGGGGAGGTGAGAGATGATGGTCCTAGAAGGACTCAGCGTGCCTGGTGGGAATGCTGCTGTCTTGAAGATGAAGCGGAGCAACAAGGAACCGAATCTGCCATCAACTTAAATGAGCCTGAATGGGAATTCTCCCCAGAATCTCCAAGAAAGAACACAGCAACTTTATTTCAGTGGTTTAAGACTCAGGGCATAGAATCCAGCCATGCCTTCCTGGACTTCTGACCATAGACCACGCTAATAAATGGATGCTCATTTAAGCCCCTAAGTTTGTGGAACTTGGTTACATGCAAGAGAAAATGAATACAGGACCCTAGACTGCTTTTCAATACCAGAGTCAAGTTCTTGCAGTAAGGCTGGCCTACAGTGAGAAGGGCAGGTGGCCCCAGGTCCTTAGTAGGCATGCTGGGCACTGCATTTGACACCATCCACCTCTTCTGGTTGTCCCCCTCAATTCAACCTTTACACCCTCTGGGAGGCCCTTGCTCAACTTCTCCCAGCCAGTGGATCACTTCCTCTGTGTGGTCCCATGTTCTTCGTGAAAACAGCCATGTGTTACCTCAGTTCTTCTATATATATATCTTCTTGTATATGTCGTCACATACTACTGGGCCACCCCACCTAGGGGAAGAGGGATTGGGAACCATGATGTCTGACTGTCCAGTTCCTGGCACAGAGCAGTCACATGGTAGTTAAGTGAAATGCAAAAACGGAATTCATACCAGCTTGTGGCCAGTGGTTCTTGTCTACAGGGTGTCTGCAATAATGAGTTCTTGTCACTGTTTATTGTGTGGATTACCCTGAAACTCTCTACATGCTCTTGAGAAAAGACAGTAATTCTGTTTCTATCCAAAATCATGATGTATGGAATGGTTGTTTTATGGTGGGGTCTTATAAAATGGCTTTTCATCAGTACAGTGTAAATGCGTGCATTGTAAAAACAACTCATCAAAGATAACCATGGTTAGTGCATGTTGGTGAGCAGCCTTCTCCACGTCTCTCTACCTGTGCACACAAACATACATGTATGCAGTTCTGTGTACATGAGATTATATTCTACCCTGCAGATGCTGTTGATCTTCTATCTACATCCTTCCTACCCAGGAACCCAGAATCAGGCCAGGTTTCCACCCTCACTAGAGGAGAATCCTTAATGAGGATTCTCACTAAGAGAATCTATACAGGCTAACCTATACAAGGTGTTCTCTGCCAACAGTTACCAAGGGAAAAATGTAACTTAAGGTAGCTCAACCCATTTTTTAAAAGCCGTGGGCTGGGCTTCCCTGGTAGTTAAGAATCCGCTTCATAATGCAGGGGACACTGGTGTGATCCCTGGTCTGGGAAAATCTCACATGCTGCCAAGCAGCTAAGCCCGTGTGCCACAACTGCTGAGCCTGTGGTCCGGAGCCCAGCAGTCACAGCTTCTGAAGCCTGCCCACCCAAGATCCCATGCTCCACCACGAGAGAAGCACCAAAACTGGAGAGAAGCCTCTGCTCGCCACGCCTAGAGAAAGCCCACTCTCAGCAATGAAGAACCCCACACACAGCCTGAAAATACTTTTTTTTTTAAAGCTATTGCCTTGAGAGCAAAGACTTTTTCTCTCTCTTCCCTCCCTTTCTATAAATGTCAATTTTTAAAACTCAAGAAACACATTTTCCTAATGGCCACTGACAACCATCTTCCAGCCAGCCTTGGGTAAGGATGATGCTGTGGATGGTAGAGCAGAGAGATACATACAGGTGTCCAGGTCTCTGAGGACCTTGTGGAGAAACTGCTTTTTGGTACCTCCCTCCTTACAACTGTCTAACTGTTGCAGGAAGGCAGGCCCCGGAAACTGGGCTCTTGTCTAACACTCGGAAATGCATTGTCTGAGGAGACGCATGTGCTGACAAAGCAAGAGATTTTATTGGGAAAGGGTTCCCGGGTGGAGGGTGGTAGGGTAAGGGAACCCAGGAGAGCTGCTCTGCCACGTGGCTCACAGTCTCGGGTTTTATGGTGATGGGTTGTCTTTAGCGAATCATTTGACTCAGAGTGCTTCCTGGTGGTGCATACCTTGTTCAGCCAAGATGGATGCCAGAGAGGATTCTGGGAGGTGGTCTTGTTAGACCTTACAGTCTTTTCCTAAGATCCGTCGCTCAAAAGATCACCGAGACTCGGATTCGATGCAAACAGCAGGAGGATTTATTAGGCTGGCGCGCTGGGGTTCAGTCACCTCCGAGGAGGAATGAACCCCGAACAGTGGTTACAGAGCAATATTTAAGCACAAGAGTTAGAAACAGGTACAGGTAGGGTGGGGAGCGTCCGATTGGTGGGCAGGTTTTAATTTTTACAGGGATAGGCTCGTTTGTAGATAAGGGCCTGCTCCCCCAGAAAAGCCCCTGAGAGAGCCAAAAGGCCACATTCCATGAGATAAGAAAACAACCCCCCAGGAAGCCCCTGATAGAGCCAAAAGGCCACATTTCATGAGATAAGGACCTGCTCTCAAAGGTTTAGCAAAAATTTAACTTTTCTTTTCAACCTGACACGTGGTGTCTCCTTTTGAACTTTCCTGAACTCTTCCGGTGGATGGTGGCTTATTAGTCCTGTGTTCCTTACCAGGAACTCCTGTCATAAAACTCATGCAGATGGTTACTATGGTGCCTGGCCAGGGTGGGCGGTTTCCGTCAGTGTGCCTCGCCTAACATGACCTTTGCCCTGAGAATTATGTGTGTGTGTTGGTCGCTCAGTTGTGTCCGACTCTTTGTGACCCCATGGACTGCAGCCCACCAGGCTCCTCTGTCAGTGGGATTCTCCAGGCAAGAATACTGGAGTGGGTTGCCATTCCCTTCTCCAGGGGAATCTTCCTGACCCAGAGATGGAATATGGGGTCTTTCTCCTGAACTGCAGGCAGATTCTTTACCAACTGGGCCACCAGGAGAGCCCAGGCCCTGAGAATTATATGAGCTGTATCATAGGACCCAGGAGACAAAATGTGGTAGACCTCTATAGCTGATAGGGGGAAAGAAAAAAAAAGCAAGATAGTTAAGGGTGGTAGTATTCTGCAAGGAGTTTGATCTCTTTTGTATACAATTTTAAAAGGATGCCTATACCGCTATTTTCTGATAAATGCATAAAGTATTTTCCTGAAAGGATACATCAGGAAACTGTAATCGGTTTGCCTTTGAGCACAACTGAAACAACAGGGAACAGAAACGTGAAGTGAGAAGAGCTTATTTCTTCTCACTTTACACTTTTCAGTAAGGTTTCATTTTCACTCTATTACTATCATGTTTGCACATCATAAAATTCACAAGGATGAGGGATGGAACTTAAGTAGCAATTTTGGATGTTTAATGAAAAAAATATTTTCTGTAGTGGAAAAGATTAAAACTGATGATTATGTCTGAAAATGCCTATTCCTGACAGCATCTCTGCTAGTAGGGAGAATATACCTTTGTAAGGTAAGAAGGAATTCAGTTTAGAAAGCACTGCTTTTAGAGGCCAGCTGAAACAAAGCACACCATTACAGCCTTTTGGAGTACTGAATTGGTAAACCAATTCAGGCGGGGAGGTGGGGGACTTCAACAATAGAAATGTGTTTTCCCACTGCCCTAGAGGCTGGAACTTCAAGTTCCAGGTGTTGGCAGGTTGGTCTCTTCTGAGGCTTCTCCCTTTGGCTTGTAGATGGCCGTCTTCTCCTCCTTGTGTCTTGACATAGGTTCCTGCTCTGCCTGTCCGTGTCCAAATTTCCCTCTTATAAGATCAATGATTTCTTGCAAGCTGTTGATGGAAGCCACCCCACCCCACTTCCTGAAATTTCCATTCAACAAATACTGAAAACCTTTTATTTTTCAGACACTGTATGAGAAGCTGGCAAATATCCACCCCAAATGATTTCATTTTAACTTAATTACCTTTGTAAAAGACAAAAACAAAAACACCCTAACTCTGGAACTTCCCTGGTGGTCTAGTGGTTAAGAAATCTGCCTCCAAATGCACCAGATGTGAGTTCCACCCCAGTTTAGAGAACTAATATCTCATATGCTGCAGGGCAACTAAGCCTGTGGGCCTCAACTAGAGAGAAGCTCATATGCAGCAAAAGATCACTCAGCAAAAAAAATAAACTTCACATTTGGAGGTGCTGGGGGGTTAGCTCTTCAGCATACGAATTTGGAGTGACGGGGGACATAATTAGGCCCATACAGGTATTGGTTACACTTCCCTGGTGGCTCAGTGGTAAAGAATTCGCCTACCAATGCACAAGATGTGAGTTCGATCCCTCGGTCAGGAAGGCCCCCTGGAGAAGAGAATGCCAACCCACTCCTGTATTCTTACCTGGAGAATTCCATGGAGAGAGGAGCCTGGTGGGCTACAGTCCATGGCATCACAGAGAGTTGGTCACAACCAAGCAACCAAGCATGCCGGCACCCCACTTTAGAATTAAGAAAAAAGCAGCTCAGAGAGGAAAATCAAGCTGTCCTAGGTCACACAGCTTGGAAGTGTAGCACCAGGATCACAAACCCAGAGCTACTGGCATCGTGGAATTTCCACTCCACTCACTCTGCTCTGTCCAGAAATAGCTCCTGGGAAATTTCAGTTGAGAAAATGAAAAAAGTTCATATTTTACCAAAGAAGTCTGCCTAATTCTGCCTAACCGAAGAATATGCCAATTATCCCCTAAAATCCCATGAGATTTGTAGAAGTATTTTGAACACTGCAAGGCAGCCAGTTAGGACACATGGTTGACAGGTGGTCATGGTTGACAGGCTGGTGGTGGTGGTTCAGTTGCTAAGTCATATTCAACTGTTTGCAACCCCAGAGACTGTAGCCCCACCAGGCTCCTCTGTCTGTGGGATTTCCAGGCAAGAATACTGGAGTGGGTTGCCATTTTCTTCTCCAGGGGGTCTCCCTGACCAGGGATCCAACCCACGTCTCCTGCAGATTCTTTACTGACTGAGCCACTAGGGGCGGTAGGGGGCAAACCTCAAACAGGACTTCCCTGTGGTCCAGTGGCTGAGACTACACTTCCAATGCAGGGGGTGTGTGTTCAATCCCTGGTCCTGGGAACTAATGTTCCACATGCTATGCAGCCAAAGTGAGTAAATAAATTGTAAAACAACAACAACAACAGCAAAAATCCTTCTCAAACATATTTCTCTGGCAGCACAACCCAACTGCCATCCTGCTGTCGTGGACACCATCCATCTCCTTCTCACATGCTCTGCTCCAGCCTCGCTAGCTTCCATTCTGTTGCTCAAACATTCCTCGAGGTCTTTGCTCCAGCCATTCCTTCAGCCCAGATGTCTCGTTCCCCCACACCCACCTGCCCAGCTCCCTGCCCCTCAAGTGTTTGCTCAGCCCCCACATTCTCAGGGGCCCCGACTGTCCCACTTAATTCTCCTACCCACTCTTGTCCTTCTGACCCCTCTTCCTCGTCTCTTACTTTCTTGCATTGCCCTTATCACCTTCAACCTTAGGACACAATTTTCTCATCTCTCACGTTTATTGTTTATTATCTATGAGAGAGAGTGAAGTCGCTCAGTTGTTTCCGACTATTTGCGACCCCATGGACTGTAACCCACCAGGTTCCTCCCTCCATGGGATTCTCCAGGCAAGAATACTGGAGTGGGTTGCCATTTCCTTCTCCAGGGGATCTTCCTGACCCAGGGATTGAACCCAGGTCTCTCACATTCCAGGCAGATGCTTTAACCTCTGAGCCACCAGGGAAGGGGCTATGCTGTAATGTAATGTCCACAAGGATAGAAATCTTGATCTTGTCCACAGACGGTTCTCAAAGCATCAGATACAGTGTCTGGAAAATAAAAGGTTTTCAATAAGTGTGTATTGAATGGAAATTTCTGGAAGTAGTGTGGAATGGTTTCCATGAAGACCTTCCAATTAACCACAGAAAAGAGGATGTAGGAGGTTATTCTGTGCTTTCAGTTCCCAGAGGACACAGTTTTCTCAGGGCTCCCTGGCCCCCTCCCCTGTGCCCCGTGGGAAGCCCACAGCTCCATTTGGCATCTTGCCTGTGTTCTCACTGGGGGTGATGGCTTGTTTCCCCCTCCCTCAGCCCCCGGCTGAAGGCTCAGGGCCAGAACTCCGATCTGAACTACCTAGGTATCCTTTGAAGCCACGTGAGAGTCCAAAAATAGTTCTCAGCCTAAACTGCTGATCTATTCCAAGTTGAAAATTATAAAATTTTCAACTGAGTTATTAAACCAATGGATGAAATGAAGCATCACTGTGGATGATTTCACATAAAAGCTGTTTATAGTTCTATTTTGTTGGAGTCATTTTCTTCTTTTGTGAAGTCTCGGCTTTTGAAGGGCTTCCCTGGGACTCTGAGCTTCCACTGCAGGTGGGGCATGGGTTCAATCTCTGGCCGGGGAACTATGATCCCACATGCTGCATGGCCACAATAAATAAATAAGTTGTAAAAAAGAAAAACAACAAAGAACCACTTCTTTATATTAAAAAAAAAAGGAGTTCTCGCCTTAGTTTCTTGGTATGAGAAGTGAGCCAAATTGCCAGGTCTAGGAAGCAGTCCCCAGAAGACTGCCATCCCTTCCGACACCAATCACAAATTTGGGGCATTCCCAAGGCCACCAATAATTTGCTGTAAAGACTCACAGAACTCAGTGAAAGCTGTTATGCTCATAGCTATGGTTTATTACGAGGAAGGATACAGATGAAAACCAGCCAGGGCAGAGTGCATAGGACAGAGTCCATGGAACAGAGTGCTCTGCGACACAGAGCTTCCAGTCATCTGATCTGGTGGAGTCCTGGACAGTGGCCTCCTGGCTGTGATGCGTGGCAATGAGCACAGATGACTGAAGAGTTTCCACTGGCCGACAATGGAATGATCTTAACACTAGTGAGGAATACAGTGCAATAGATAGAAACATATTATGTGTGTTAAAATCTCTGCGTTTCTAATGATCCTTTTAAAAGATAGCTACAGAATGCTAGGAAACTAAATGGTTATTTGGAAAACTGGTAAACAGAGGGGAAGACGTAAGCACCCATCTCACCTTTCTCCGTCAAACAATACTCAGAGTAATTAAGAGTGAATGACGGGGACTTCCCTGGTGATCCAATGGTTAAGAATCTGCCTGCCAATGCAGGGGGTGCAGGTTCAATCCCTGGCCCAGGAGGATCCCACACACCGTGGAACAACTAAGCCTGTGTGCCACAACCACTGAAGTTTGCGTGCCTAGAAGCCCTGCTCCACAACAAGAGAAGCCACCACAATGAGAAGCCCTCGCACCCCAACTAGAGAAAGCCCACGTGCGGCAACAAAGACCCAGCACAACCAAAAATAAATAAAAAAAAACTTTAAGAGTGGCTGATGGGAAGTTTCTCTTTATTGAAGTATTACAGCTGAATAATGAAGAACAGCAAAATTAAAATATGACCATTTGCAATCCATGATGAGTCAGTGAATTCAGGCAATGATTATCCATGACTTCTAATGTAAAGAGAGAGAGAGAAGAGATGTCTTTTGCATCCTTATAGGAGAACATACCACTGTTTATGGCATACTCTTGCCCCAAACTAGAACCTAATACGATCAAAACTCTAGATCAAACTATCAGTTTTGAGGAATACAGGCATAGTTCGATACTGCAAGTTTGGTTCCAGACCCCTCAATAAAGTGAATATTGCAACAAAGTAAGTCACATGAATTTTTTTGTTTCTCAGTTATGTTTATACTGTAATCTATTAAGTGTGCAATAGCACTATTTCTTTAAAAAATGTACATACCTTCATTTTAAATTGTGATATTGCTTAAAAAATATCAACCATCGTCTGTCAATGCAGGGTTGCCACAGACGTTCAACATGTAAAAAATACAATTTCTGCAAAGCAAAATAAAGCAAAATACAATAAAACACATNGTTTATTATCTATGAGAGAGAGTGAAGTCGCTCAGTTGTTTCCGACTATTTGCGACCCCATGGACTGTAACCCACCAGGTTCCTCCCTCCATGGGATTCTCCAGGCAAGAATACTGGAGTGGGTTGCCATTTCCTTCTCCAGGGGATCTTCCTGACCCAGGGATTGAACCCGGGTCTCTCACATTCCAGGCAGATGCTTTAACCTCTGAGCCACCAGGGAAGGGGCTATGCTGTAATGTAATGTCCACAAGGATAGAAATCTTGATCTTGTCCACAGACGGTTCTCAAAGCATCAGATACAGTGTCTGGAAAATAAAAGGTTTTCAATAAGTGTGTATTGAATGGAAATTTCTGGAAGTAGTGTGGAATGGTTTCCATGAAGACCTTCCAATTAACCACAGAAAAGAGGATGTAGGAGGTTATTCTGTGCTTTCAGTTCCCAGAGGACACAGTTTTCTCAGGGCTCCCTGGCCCCCTCCCCTGTGCCCCGTGGGAAGCCCACAGCTCCATTTGGCATCTTGCCTGTGTTCTCACTGGGGGTGATGGCTTGTTTCCCCCTCCCTCAGCCCCCGGCTGAAGGCTCAGGGCCAGAACTCCGATCTGAACTACCTAGGTATCCTTTGAAGCCACGTGAGAGTCCAAAAATAGTTCTCAGCCTAAACTGCTGATCTATTCCAAGTTGAAAATTATAAAATTTTCAACTGAGTTATTAAACCAATGGATGAAATGAAGCATCACTGTGGATGATTTCACATAAAAGCTGTTTATAGTTCTATTTTGTTGGAGTCATTTTCTTCTTTTGTGAAGTCTCGGCTTTTGAAGGGCTTCCCTGGGACTCTGAGCTTCCACTGCAGGTGGGGCATGGGTTCAATCTCTGGCCGGGGAACTATGATCCCACATGCTGCATGGCCACAATAAATAAATAAGTTGTAAAAAAGAAAAACAACAAAGAACCACTTCTTTATATTAAAAAAAAAAGGAGTTCTCGCCTTAGTTTCTTGGTATGAGAAGTGAGCCAAATTGCCAGGTCTAGGAAGCAGTCCCCAGAAGACTGCCATCCCTTCCGACACCAATCACAAATTTGGGGCATTCCCAAGGCCACCAATAATTTGCTGTAAAGACTCACAGAACTCAGTGAAAGCTGTTATGCTCATAGCTATGGTTTATTACGAGGAAGGATACAGATGAAAACCAGCCAGGGCAGAGTGCATAGGACAGAGTCCATGGAACAGAGTGCTCTGCGACACAGAGCTTCCAGTCATCTGATCTGGTGGAGTCCTGGACAGTGGCCTCCTGGCTGTGATGCGTGGCAATGAGCACAGATGACTGAAGAGTTTCCACTGGCCGACAATGGAATGATCTTAACACTAGTGAGGAATACAGTGCAATAGATAGAAACATATTATGTGTGTTAAAATCTCTGCGTTTCTAATGATCCTTTTAAAAGATAGCTACAGAATGCTAGGAAACTAAATGGTTATTTGGAAAACTGGTAAACAGAGGGGAAGACGTAAGCACCCATCTCACCTTTCTCCGTCAAACAATACTCAGAGTAATTAAGAGTGAATGACGGGGACTTCCCTGGTGATCCAATGGTTAAGAATCTGCCTGCCAATGCAGGGGGTGCAGGTTCAATCCCTGGCCCAGGAGGATCCCACACACCGTGGAACAACTAAGCCTGTGTGCCACAACCACTGAAGTTTGCGTGCCTAGAAGCCCTGCTCCACAACAAGAGAAGCCACCACAATGAGAAGCCCTCGCACCCCAACTAGAGAAAGCCCACGTGCGGCAACAAAGACCCAGCACAACCAAAAATAAATAAAAAAAAACTTTAAGAGTGGCTGATGGGAAGTTTCTCTTTATTGAAGTATTACAGCTGAATAATGAAGAACAGCAAAATTAAAATATGATCATTTGCAATCCATGATGAGTCAGTGAATTCAGGCAATGATTATCCATGACTTCTAATGTAAAGAGAGAGAGAGAAGAGATGTCTTTTGCATCCTTATAGGAGAACATACCACTGTTTATGGCATACTCTTGCCCCAAACTAGAACCTAATACGATCAAAACTCTAGATCAAACTATCAGTTTTGAGGAATACAGGCATAGTTCGATACTGCAAGTTTGGTTCCAGACCCCTCAATAAAGTGAATATTGCAACAAAGTAAGTCACATGAATTTTTTTGTTTCTCAGTTATGTTTATACTGTAATCTATTAAGTGTGCAATAGCACTATTTCTTTAAAAAATGTACATACCTTCATTTTAAATTGTGATATTGCTTAAAAAATATCAACCATCGTCTGTCAATGCAGGGTTGCCACAGACGTTCAACATGTAAAAAATACAATTTCTGCAAAGCAAAATAAAGCAAAATACAATAAAACACATTATGCCTGCATAAAGAACCATAATATATATATATGGTAAACCTATATATATATATAAATATATCATAATATATATGGTAAATCAATACATATATATATAGCAAACCTATATATATATATATTATGGTTTGCTCAGTCACCCACGAGACTCCTCTGTCCATGGANACTCTGATGCTGGGAGGGATTGGGGGCAGGAGGAGAAGGGGATGACCAAGGATGAAATGGCTGGATGGCATCACTGACTTGACGGACGTGAGTCTGAGTGAACTCCGGGAGTTGCTGATGGACAGGGAGGCCTGGTGTGCTGCCATTCACAGGGTCACAAAGAGTTAGACATGACTGAGTGACTGAACTGAACTTAACTGAAAACTATACAATTCTTAGAGGAAAACATACGAAAACACTTTCATGACATGGGACTTGCAATGATTTCTTGGTATGATACAGAACGCACAGGTAATGACAAAAAGTTGTAGAGGAAACCAATTCTATTCGCATACATACATTAAATGAACTTACAACAAATGTAAGTCTAATACTGTAAATGGTAATATCTTTTGCTTGGCAAGCACTTCGAAATGCAGACTCAACAGTGGTAGTTAATGTATCATTCAAAATACACTCTTGTAACCCTTTAACTCATTACACTTGACTATTCAGCCTGTAAATCCCCAGTAATCATCACCTCAAAGCCAGTTGACCATTATCAAGTCTACTAAAATGCCCCACTGAAACAATATACCCGGGAGAAAAATACAAAATCTCAAGTCAGGGGCACACTAGCTTTTTAAGAGGGATTTAAATCTTATACCTCTGAACTCCTTCCCATCAGCTCTATTCATCCTTCTGGTCCCAGCTACCTCCTGCTAAAACAAGAGGGTTTGGGGACTTCCCTAGTGGTCCAGTGGCTAAGACTCTGCATTCCCAATGCAGGGAGCCTGGTCAGGGAACTAAATCCCACATGCTGTAACTAAGAGTCTGCATGCCTCAGTGAAGATCAAATGCCACACTAAAACCCTGCATGGCCAAATAAATAAATAAATATTATGAAAATAAAACAAGGGCAATTTTCTATGGTCTGCCAGGTCTATGCGTCTAAGCTTCTCCCATATTCAAGGCTCCCGTGTACATGATCTGGCTTATTTTTAATCCAAGGGCCACTTAGGGATGAGGCATGGATTCCAAGTGAAGTTCAAATTGCAATATCAGCAGTGGCCCAAGTACACAATGTCAGGCTGCCAAAACTGGCTTTTAAACATGCCTCAGAGCTATTGAATCATACCAAACTGCTCATTTTACAACTGAGAAAACGAAGATTCAGGGAAATTAAGTTTTTTCTTTGGATTATCCTACTTATCTATCCCACTTAAGATTTAGTTCAGTCACCCACAAATAAGCCTCTTGTAACCACTCCCCGCCTGTCACTCAACACCAAATGTTTCCTGAGTGTCTGTTATGTGCAAACCTCAGATGACAAAAAATCTGCTGGCAATGACGGAGACCCAGGTTTGATCTCTGGCTCAGGAAGATCTCTTCCTGGAGAAGAGAATGACTACCCACTCCAGTATACTTGCCTGGAGAATCCCATGGATGGAGGAGCCTGACTGGCTACAGTCCATGGGTCACACAGAGTCAGACATGACTGAGCAAGTAGGACCATGTGCTAGCCATTACTGTAGGCACTTGGAACTCATCAATATACAAACTGAGACCAAAAACAAAAAACTCACCCTCAAGTAGCTTACGTAGTAGCAGGGGAGCTGGAGAGAATCAGTTTTTGTATTAGGTAAGTATTGGGTTGGCCAAAATGTTTGTTTGGATTTTTGATAAAATATTATGGAAACCCTGAATGAATTTTTTTGCCAGCCTAATAAATTCTACAGCATGTGGAGGGTGGTAAGGATGGAGTAGGAAAACAAAGCAGGAAAACAGAGAGCAGAAGTAGCAGAGAGATGGGATTTGTTGGGCTTGTGACTTTTAACTAGGTCCCATTGAGAAAGTGACAGTTGCCGAAAACCTAAAGGAGGTGAGGAGTTGGTCCTGAAGGTATCTAGGGGGAAGGTATACCAAGCAGGAAGACTGCACCTGGAAATGTTCTCAGGTAGCACCCTGCCTAGTGAGCTCAATAAACAATGAGCATATGTCTGTTTGAATCATGGTTTTCTCAGACCCTTGCACTACAAGGAAATCAAAGCAGTCAATCAGAAAGGAAATCAACCCTGAATATCCATTGGAAGGACTGATGCTGGAGCTGCTGTTCCAATACTTTGGCTACCTGGTGTGAAGAGCTGACTCACTGGAAAAGACACTGATGCTGGGAAAGATTGAGGGCAGGAGGAGAAGGGGACGGCAGAAGATGAGATGGCTGGATAACATCACTGATTCAATGGACATGAGTTCGAGCAAACTCTGGGAAACAGTGGACACAGGTGTGCTGCAGTCCACGGCCCCGGAGAGTCAGACACAACCAGCGACTGAACAACAAAGCCGCCTATGTGATTAGCGTGACTGAAGAACCGATGTTTGAATTTTTAAAAGCAATTTAGGGACTTCCCTGGTGGTCCAGTGGCTAAGATTCCAAACTCCCAGGGCAGGGAACCCAAGTTTGATACCTGGTCAGGGAACGAGACCCCACACGGTGAAATTAAGAGCGCAAATGCCACACCTAAAAGCTCACAAGTGAAAGTGAAAGTCACTCAGTCGTGTCTGACTCTTTGCAACCCCATGGACTATACAGTCCACATAACTCTCCAGGCCAGAGTACTGGAGTGGGTAGTAGCCCATTCCTTCTCCAGCAGGGTCTCCTGCATTGCAGGCAGATTCTTTACCAGCTAAGCTACCAGGAAAGGCCCAAAGCTACCATGCCACACCTGAAAAGCTCTTGTGTGCTGCAACCAAGACCTGTTGCAGCCAAATAAAATAAATCTATAAAAACAATTTAATGAATTTTAATATAAAAAACAATATTCAACTCAGTCATTGGAGAAATTTTTACACGTATTTGGAACGATGTGGGTATATGAATCTAACTTTTCAACTAACTTTTACAAATTCTAGAAAATGATCAAATATCTGCACTAAAAATGTACTGTTCAAATTGAGATGTTTGGTTAATTATAACATCTACACCAGATTTCATAGACTTTCAATATAAAAAAAGAATNGTGGGTATATGAATCTAACTTTTCAACTAACTTTTACAAATTCTAGAAAATGATCAAATATCTGCACTAAAAATGTACTGTTCAAATTGAGATGTTTGGTTAATTATAACATCTACATCAGATTTCATAGACTTTCAATATAAAAAAAATTAAAAAACTCATAATAACTTCTTCTATGTAAACTAAGTAAAATACATTATTAACAATTTCATCTGTTTGCATTTTTTAATGTTACCAGAAAATTAAAAAAAAAATTTTTTTTCCAGAAAATTTAAAGTCACATCCTTGGTTCACATTCTACTGCTTTGAGAAAATATAAACAGATTGAACTGCCCATGGGGTTAGAAAGAGGCACCACTGAAGTAAGGTAATAATGCAAGGAAATATCTGATGAACGCCAAGCAACAAGTGCAGTAAGGGCTCTGAGGAGGGAAGGATGGGGATGTAGGAGAGCCAAGCGAGTCCTCAACAGGTGGTGGTGGTTTAGTCGCTCTATCTCTGTCTGAATCTTGCGACTCCTGGGATTTCCCAGGCAAGAATACTGGAGTAGGTTGCCATTTCCTTCTCCGGGGGATCTTGCCGACCTTGGGATCCAGCTCGGGTCTCTTGCATTGCAGGCGTATTTTCTACACACCCGCGAGATTCGAGATGAGCCGCATGATGTGCTCCGCCCCGAACGCGCTGGGTCTTTTGACCCCGCGGCCCCGCCGTAGCCGCGCTCCACGCCCCGCGTTCGCGATGGCGGACGTGTCCGAGAGGACGCTGCAGTTGTCTGTACTGGTGGCTTTCGCCTCCGGAGTGCTCGTGGGCTGGCAGGCAAACCGGCTGCGGCGGCGCTACCTGGACTGGAGGAAGAAGAGGCTGCAAGACAAGCTAGCGGCGACGCAGAAGAAGCTGGATCTGGCCTGAGATCCCCGCCCTGTTGGTCCCCGCCGACTCCCTCGCGACCACCTCGAGGGCATCTAGCCTGTCCCGTGCGGGGCCTCGGTCACAGCTAGGCCCGTCTCACGTCCTCCGCCCGCAGTGCCAGGCTTGTCTTGGAGTTGGTGAGCAGTATTTATAGCAGTGCTTTAAGGGGAGATTTGGGGGATAGACCAATATCTTGCTGCAAGAGGGTTTCTAGGGCCCCAGAAAGAAGAGAAAGTTCTGTTTTCCGTGGTAACGCACACTTTGGTGCCATAGTTAAGTTCCCTGCGCGTGTTTAATGGGACTGCCTTGCTGCTGCTGCTGCTAAGTCGCTTCAGTCGTGTCCCACTCTGTGCGACCCCATGGACTGCAGCCTACCAGGCTCCTCCGTCCATGGGATTTTCTAGGCAAGAGTGCTGGAGTGGGTTGCCATTGCCTTCCCTTATAACTGCATAGTGATACACCAATTCAACTTACTGCTATGGGGAAAAAACACCATTTAATGAGACATGAAGACAGCACAAACCTGACTAAGGCGACACACACTGTGGACCACAGCACATAGTATGGCTATGACCAGAACAAGTGGGGGGATGGGGGAGGGGAGATGGATGGGTAAACTGCAGCTTTGGGAGCTGGAGAGGGGGTCTGGATTGATGATGACTAAGCAGACCACTAGATGAGACAGGAAATCAAAACCAATGATGAAAGCAGACACACTGTCAGAGAACTCCAACAGCAAGGAAAACATACAGAACTGTTTTTTAACAAATATTCAGAAAGAAGCATGAAACCAAAGAGAAATCGTCAAAGAATTTTAAATATCAACTAATTAGCCAATGATGCAAATTATAAAAACGGTGTGTTGAAAGACCACAAAATGGACTAGTTACTTCACAGCCCACTTCACAGGTGGCTAAAATGATTCACGGTTAATTTAATTATAAGCTGACTAACCATGCAGCTAACATGAAATGGGTGGTAACAGAAAAAAGTGATAATACAAGTCCAGGTACAACGTGCAAAGTCATTGCACCTTGACAACATTAGCTTCTAAATGGAAAACTCTCGAAAGAAGAGAAAAAAGATGGACTGTGGAGGTGTTCCTACCACTCTTTTCTCTCCCTGATCAGTTTATATTTTAAAATATCTTTGATAGCACCGTAGTACATCTTTGCATTCATGCTTTGTCATCTCCAGTCTAAATTCTTAGCTTTTTGGCAGGCTGGGAAAGTGGAAAGAACAGTGGTTTGTAAGTCAGGAGCTTTGAATCCAGTCTTGGCTTTTTCATTAGAGCTCTGCAAACCTCCAGGGTCTCAGTTTTCTTATCTGTAACACCAGATCTTGTTGCTCATGGTTAAACAGTAAAAATAATTTGAAGTTATCCATTACATATTTCTAATTTTTATTTTTCTTTCATGTTTCCAACAGCTCATTGAAGATGGAGATGGAGAACTGGACAGAAATAATTTCTCCTTGCACTTTATGAATCAATTTTATTTTTAAAATAAAAAATGTAAACATATTTGAACCTTTTATTAAAAGGGAAAAAGAGTATCATTGCATTAAGAGAGCTGGAGGCTCAAAACGGATAATTACTGTTTTTGATCACATCCCTTGTTTTCTAAGGAATCTGTGCTGGTTCGTTGGTACAACTGCAAAGCAAAGTTGGTCTAGGAACTATTACCAGTCCCTTTGCTCAACAGATTTGCTGGAGCTATTCTGGAAACCAAACAACTGTGTAAAAATACCTGAGGTAAGGGAATATATGTAAGACCTTTACACTTCTGAGGGTAACATACTCCAAGCACAAAGTATAAGTTTTTATTGACAAATTTCTTTTGTATCGTTAACAAAATATACATGTAAAGGAGAAAACTCACTGAATAGAGCTTAGTGGTAAATCCCAAATACAGTTGACCCTTGAACAACATGGGTTTGAATTGCACAGATCCACTTACATGTGGATTTTTTCAATAAATCTCCATGTAATAAATCTCCACTATCCATGGTTGGTTGAGTCCATGCATGTGGAAATGTGGACAGGAATGATCGACTGTGCCACTTGAGCATCCTTAGATTTTGGTATCCGTCGCAACTCCTGGAACCAGTCCTCCAATGGTTCCAAGGGATGACTGTCTAAAAATCAAGAGTGGGTGACCAAGTCCCTATGTGCTAAGTCGCTTCAGTCATGTCTCTTTGTGACCCTATGAATTAGCCCACTAGGGTCTTCTGTCCATGGGATTCACCAGGCAAGAACACTGGAGTGGGTTGCTGTTTCCTCCTCCAGGGGGTCTTCCCGACCCAAGGATAGAACCCAGCTCTCTTATATCTCCTGCACTGGCAGGCAGGTTCTTTACCATTAGCACCACCTGGGAAGACGGTGGTGCCTCCAGATTATTGGTATGTGCCCAGTTAAGCATCTGGGTTATGACTGGTTATCTCTGGGGCTGTNTATCTGCATATCTGAGGTTATTGATATTTCTCCTGGCAATCTTGATTGCAGCTTGTGGAGTTGGGGTGGTGTTTACTTTTAGTGTAGGAATGGAGGTGGGTGAGGACTAGAAAAAAGGGAAGACTACTAGGATGTTGGATACCATCAGTATCCAAATCTGGTTGATGTTACATGGAGGTGTATTCAAAGTGAAAATTAAGTGAGGTGGTTCTTGTCACTTTTCTGTTGAAGAAAGAACACAAATAGCATGGCTCTTGGCCTGTGGGATTAACTTGTAAACGGGTATCAATGTGGTTCATCTTTTAAAAAGTGAGCTTCCATGTAGTGGGAAGAGTTTGGGAATTGGATTTATAGGAATGAGTCCCACTTGAGGAAATGTTATTACAACCTCCCTGAGAGATGTAAAATGTAGCGCATAATCACGGTTTATAGACTTCCTGTAGAACAGAACGACCATCCCTAGACCATAGAATTCAGGATGCAAAAACTACAATTAAGTGATACTCCAGCAATATCCCAAATAGCAAAGAATTAAATACTGCCTTTGTGAAGTAAGAGTATGCAGCAGAAACCACGTATCCCGTATAAGGCATGTAAGAAAACGATCTGTACAGTTCATTTAAGACATTAAGAAGCTTCAAGGACCCTGGTGCCTCAGACAGCAAAGAGTCCACCTGCAAAATTCCATGGATAGAGAGGAGCCATGGGATCGCAAGAGTCCGACGTGACTGA
>SJYW01010954.1:1316551-1400723 GCA_006410735.1 Raphicerus campestris
TGTAGTGGGAAGAGTTTGGGAATTGGATTTATAGGAATGAGTCCCACTTGAGGAAATGTTATTACAACCTCCCTGAGAGATGTAAAATGTAGCGCATAATCACGGTTTATAGACTTCCTGTAGAACAGAACGACCATCCCTAGACCATAGAATTCAGGATGCAAAAACTACAATTATGTGATACTCCAGCAATATCCCAAATAGCAAAGAATTAAATACTGCCTTTGTGAAGTAAGAGTATGCAGCAGAAACCACGTATCCCGTATAAGGCATGTAAGAAAACGATCTGTACAGTTCATTTAAGACATTAAGAAGCTTCAAGGACCCTGGTGCCTCAGACGGCAAAGAGTCCACCTGCAAAATTCCATGGATAGAGAGGAGCCATGGGATCGCAAGAGTCCGACGTGACTGACTGAGCGACTAACACAAGATTAGCAAAACTGGTACGAGCAGGCTCAGTCGCTTCAGTCGTGTCCGACTCTTTCCGACCCTATGAACTGTAGCCCGCCAGGCTCCTCTGTCCATGGGACTCTAGGAAAGAATACTGGAGTGGGTTGCCATACCCTCGTCCAGGAGATCTTCCCCACCCTGCTGGCTTCTGCATTGCCGGCGGGTTCTTTACCGCTGAGCCACTGGGGGCTCCGAGTAATCCTGCAGGAATGCGGTAATACTGAGTATTATGGGACTTGTAGTTTTGGACGCAGCGGCACATTCTCCCCCACCTCCACCCCAATCCTTTGGGACTGGCCAGGAAAAAGTGACTTGCTGGGCAGTGGACCTGAGAAGCGAGCTCCGGCCCTGCGGATTGAAGGAGCCGCTTCCTCAAGAGAGGACCAACCGCACACTCTTCCAGAATCAGCTTCCCGGCGGGCTGCAGGGCGCTGAGGCGGACGCGTAGTGATGGCGTCACGTCCCGGTGCAGCCGCCATGGTTTCCCTGGCGACCGCTGCGCTCCGCGCCTAGGCTACGGAGATGCTGGCGAGGCGGCAGCGCGACCCACTCCAGTCCTTGCAGCGCCGCAGTCAGGAGCTGAAGCAGCAGGTACCGTCTGTTGAGAGACCTGGGCTTGGCGGCGGGCGAGCTCTGGGGCGCACCCTAACTCTGAGAGTCAACCCCAACCCACCCTTTCCAAGTTGTAACCTCCCCCACTCGCAACGTCCCGGGATCAAACCCTGATTCTAACACCTCACGCTCCCAACCCAACCCCGGGGAGGCGAGAAAATGGGATCCTCGACTAAGTGCTGTCCTCCTCTCCTTCCACCCCACCAGACAGCTGCTCCATCTGCAACCTAACAGCTCTTCTATCCCATCTCATCTCCAAATCTAAACGAATAATAACATTCCAACCTCTCTGCACTCAACATCACTTTCCTCCATTCTCCATGCTGCCTTTCCTTTCTCTCTCATCCAGTGGAGGCTCTTGAGTGTTTTTGCTTCCCATAAAGCCAAGCCAAATATGCAAGGAATAATATATAAGAAAAATATTAAGACCTGACAAATGAACAAAAGACATGAACTAAAGAAGAAATACTAGTCACATAAACATGAGAAAAGTTCACTTCTAAGATAAGCTTTGCAAAGGAAATAAGATACCACAGACACTTAAAAAATCTTGATGCTCAGTACTGGGGAGGCTGTGATAAAACAGGCAACTTTTACTGCCCCAGGGAATAAGGCACAGCATTTCTGGAAAGCACCTTGACAAAATGTAGAAGATATTTATGCTCCTAGGCTGGGTAATTGCATTTCCAGGAGGAAGCACAAGCTGGAATCAAGATTGCCGGGAGAAATATCAATAACCTCAGATATGCAGATGACACCACCTTTATGGCAGAAAGTGAAGAGGAACTAAAGAGCCTCTTGAAAATGAAAGGGGAGAGTAGAAAAGTAGGCTTAAAGCTCAACATTCAGAAAACTAAGATCATGGCATCCAGTCCCATCACTTCATGGCAGATAGATGGGGCAACAGTAGAAACAGTGGCTGACTTTATTTTTCTGGGCTCCAAAATCACTACAGATGGTGACTGCAAGCCATGAAATTAAAAGATGCTTACTCCTTGGAAAGAAAGTTATGACCAACCTAGTCAGCGTATTAAAAAGCAGACATTACTTTGCCAACAAAGTTTCATCTAATCAAGGCAATGGTTTTTCCAGTAGTCATGTATGGATGTGAGAGTTGAAACATAAAGAAAGCTGAGGGCTGAAGAATTGATGCTTTTGAACTGTGGTGTTGGAGAAGACTCATGAGAGTCCCTTGGACTGCAAGGAGATCAAACCAGTCCATCCTAAAGGAGATCAGTCCTGGGTGTTCATTGGAAGGACACTGATGTTGAAGATGAAACTCCAGTACTTTGGCCACCTGATGTGAAGAGCTGACTCATTTGAAAAGACCCTGATGCTGGGAAAGATTGAGGGCAGGAGGAGAAGGGGACGACAGAGGATGAGATGGCTGGATGGTATCATCGACTCAATGGACGTGGGTTTGGGTGGACTCCAGGAGTTGGTGATAGACAGGGAGGCCTGGCATGCTACAGTCCATGGGGTCGCAAAGAGTCGGACAGGACTGAGCGACTGAACTGAACTGATATGTTAATATTACCAAGTATTATTTCCACTAAATAAAATGATTTTTATAATCTTTAACAGACAAAAGATGTACTGAATGCTCATATTTTATCCAGTTTTGGACTTTCATTTAAAAAGTACAAAAGATTGGGTGGATAAATATTTCTTAAGGAACTCTGTTGGAATTATAGTGCTACAACAAAATAGAATACTCTTCTGGTAGAAATAAAAATAAAACGTAATGAGACACTGACTTAAGCTGAGCTTTGGCCAAATGCTTTATATTGTATTGAATTTTAAATTTAGTTGGACATTGACAGAACCAGGAAAAGTTGTAGAAGTAAGCCACAACAATTGTTACTGATATAAAGGTGAAACAAAACAGTCACCAGGGTTATTCAAGCGGGAACCCAACTGGCTCCTGAGCACTTTGGTACCCTGTGTGTCTGGGAAGGGCTCTGTGATATTGTGGGGTCCTTCTTCCCTGACCCCACATAGGATGTACTTCTGCTCATGCTCAGGCATGTCTGACTTTTCAGGATCCCATGGACTGTAGCCCTCCAGGCTCCTCTGTCCATGGAATTCTCCAGGCAAGGCAAGAATACTAGAGTGTTTTGCCATTTCCTTCTCCAGAGGATCTTACAAACCCAGGGATCGAACCTATGCCTCCTACATTGGCAGGCAGATTCTTCGCTGTCTGAGCCACCAGGGAGGCCTCCAGAGAGGACACTTGAAGCAAAAAATGGCACAGACTTCCACCCTGCTATCAATGGGACAAATTATGAAGAACCCATCTGGGTTATGCCTGTGATGACTGACTGTCACCATGTGTGTAAACGTTGTAAATAACAGATGCAGAATGGCAAGAATAGAGAATTTTTATTTCTTTTTTTTCAATCACTTTATCTTTTCCACATCTATAGAACCCCAAAGATGTATGTGGCTCTTTTGTGGATATGTTGGCAAGGTTACAGGTAGTATTTGGAAATTGCTAAGTCACAGTATAAGATATAAGAATGAGGATAAGAAAGAAAAAAACTTGGGGTTTATTCATACAGGGAGTATTACTCAGCAATAAGAAAGAATAAACTAAGGATACAGATAGCAGTGTATATGGAAGTACACTTCCGATATGGAAGTGTCTCAGAAACATGCTGTGTGAAATGATTGCACAAAAGAGTACATTCTGGGAACTTTCTGGAGTAATAGTAATTTTCTATAGGTTGATAGGGGTTTTGATTACATGGCACTTGCCAGAACTTAGCAAATACAGTCTTAAGATGAAACGTGTATTTCATTGCACATAAAATTCACATCAGATACTGAACTCTAGTTAGTGATTCCCATGTTGTATTAAGGGAAAATATACTGATGATTATAATTTTCTTTGTAATACATGAAAAATTAGATGGGTTGATGAATAGATGGATCAAAAAAGTAGAGTAAAATACTAATGGTGGAATCCAGGTGGTGGGTGTATGGATGTTCACTGTACGATTCTTTCAGCTTTATTGTGTTTCAAAGTGTTTATTATAAAATATTTGGGGAAAAATTAAAATTTTATGTCCTAAGGTTATATGGTATTTAACAACGTGATACTTTAGACAGTCTCCATTTATTGTAGGTCGATGAGTTGCTTTTTGAAAGTCAACTGAAAGGAGCTCTAGAAGCAAGTAAAAGGAGAGATACGTACCAAAGGTAACGTATGCTAAGTTATGTAAGTTTTGTAGAGCCTGTACTTAGATTTCAGTGAGCAGTAGTTACAGCACAGAAATTGAGGCACTATATTTTTTTAAATTAATTTCTGAAAAGACAGAGTAATAATAGGAAATAATATTGAGGTAAAAATGAATGAAATTTTCCAAAAGTATTTTGAAATATTTCTTATAGTTATCTATCCACATCTACCAAGCCTAAATATTGGAATAAGGTTAAATAGAGGATGACAAATGTTAAAAAGTAGCTTACATTTATTTTGTACTTTTGTATATACCAGACGGTGTGGTCCGCGCTCCAAGAATTTTTTCTTAATTAGCTTAGTTAAAACACCTGCTTTATCCATTCGCCTTTTAATGGATGTTTAGGTTGTTTCCATGTCTTGGCTATTGCAGATAGTGCTGCTGTGAGCATAAGGTGTATCTTTCCAAGTTCGAGTTCTCTTCAGATACATACCCAGGAGTAGGATTGCTGGATCAATAGGCCAGCTCTAATTTCAGTTTTTTTGAGGAACCTCCATACTGTTTTCCTCCGTGGCTTCACTAATTTATATTCCGACCAACAGTGTAGGAGGCTGCCCCTTTTCTCCACACCCTCTCCAGCCTGTGTTTTCTTACAGACTTTTCAATGATGCCCATTCTGACTGGTGTGAGGTGACACCTCACTGTAGTTTTGATTTGTATTCCTCTAGTAATTAGCCACGTTGAGCATCTTTTCATGTGCCTGCTGGTGATCTGTATGTCATTTTTGGAGGAATGTCTGCTTATGTCTTCTGCCCACTTTCTGACTGAGTGGTGGTGGTTTTGTTGCAGTTGTTGTTGTTACTGAGTTGTATGAGCTGTGCGTATATTTTGGAAATTAAGCCCTTTTGGTCGCATTGTTTGCAAATATTTTCTCCCAGTTCATATGTTATCTTTTCATTTTGTTTATGGTTTCCTTTGTGCAAAAGCTTATAAGTTTGATTAGATTCCATTTGTTTATTTTTGCTTTTATTTTCTATTGCCTTGGTGTTATTAGACTGACCTAAGAAAACATTTGTATGGCTTATGTCAGAGAATGATTTGCTTCTATTCTTTTCTAGGAGTTTTATGGCGTGGTGTCGTATTAAGTCTTTAAGCCATTTTGAGTTTATTTTTGTGTTTGGTGTGAGGGTGTGTTCCAGCTTCACTGATTTACATGTGCCGTCCAGCTTTCCCAGCACCACTTGCTGAAGAGACTGTCTTGTCTTCATTGTATATCCTTGCCTGCTTTGTCAAAGANCATTCGCCTTTTAATGGATGTTTAGGTTGTTTCCATGTCTTGGCTATTGCAGATAGTGCTGCTGTGAGCATAAGGTGTATCTTTCCAAGTTCGAGTTCTCTTCAGATACATACCCAGGAGTAGGATTGCTGGATCAATAGGCCAGCTCTAATTTCAGTTTTTTTGAGGAACCTCCATACTGTTTTCCTCCGTGGCTTCACTAATTTATATTCCGACCAACAGTGTAGGAGGCTGCCCCTTTTCTCCACACCCTCTCCAGCCTGTGTTTTCTTACAGACTTTTCAATGATGCCCATTCTGACTGGTGTGAGGTGACACCTCACTGTAGTTTTGATTTGTATTCCTCTAGTAATTAGCCACGTTGAGCATCTTTTCATGTGCCTGCTGGTGATCTGTATGTCATTTTTGGAGGAATGTCTGCTTATGTCTTCTGCCCACTTTCTGACTGAGTGGTGGTGGTTTTGTTGCAGTTGTTGTTGTTACTGAGTTGTATGAGCTGTGCGTATATTTTGGAAATTAAGCCCTTTTGGTCGCATTGTTTGCAAATATTTTCTCCCAGTTCATATGTTATCTTTTCATTTTGTTTATGGTTTCCTTTGTGCAAAAGCTTATAAGTTTGATTAGATTCCATTTGTTTATTTTTGCTTTTATTTTCTATTGCCTTGGTGTTATTAGACTGACCTAAGAAAACATTTGTATGGCTTATGTCAGAGAATGATTTGCTTCTATTCTTTTCTAGGAGTTTTATGGCGTGGTGTCGTATTAAGTCTTTAAGCCATTTTGAGTTTATTTTTGTGTTTGGTGTGAGGGTGTGTTCCAGCTTCACTGATTTACATGTGCCGTCCAGCTTTCCCAGCACCACTTGCTGAAGAGACTGTCTTGTCTTCATTGTATATCCTTGCCTGCTTTGTCAAAGATTGACTGACTCTGGCTGTGTGGGTTTGTGTCTAGGTCCTCTGTTCTGTTGCCCTGGTCTGCGTCTGTTTCGTGCCAGTGCCATGCTGTTTTGGTTATTGTAGTTTTGTGCCATTGTCTGAAATCTGGGAGGGCTCCGCCTCCAGCTTCATTCTTGCTCCTCAGGGTTGCTTTGGCAATTCTGGTTCTGTATAAATTTCAAGATTATTGGTTCTAGTTCTGTGAAAAAATACCATGGGTAATTTGATAGGGATTACATGAAATCAGTAGATTGCTTTGGATAATATGGCCATTTTAATAATAATAATCCTTCCAATCCAAGAACCTGGAGTTTCCAGGTGGCTCAGTGGTAAAGAATCTACCTGCCAATGCAGGAGTCACAGGAGATGCAGATCCCATCTTTGGGTCAGGAAGATCCCCTGGAGGAAGAAATGGCAACCCACTCCAGTGTTTTTGCTGAAAAAATCTCATGGGTCCTGGCAGGCTACAGTCCATGGGGTTGCAAAGAGTTGGGCATAACTGAGCAGCCAAGCGTGCACACCGTCCAAGAACATGGATCCTCTTCCCATGGCTTTGGATTATCTTTAGTTTCCTTTATCATTGTTTTATAGTTCTCAGCATATGTCTTTCACCTCCATGGTCATTTATTCCTCAGTATTTTATTTTTTTAATTTTACTGAGGTATAGTTGATTTATACTGTTGTGTTAATTTCTTCTCTACAGCAAAATGTCTCAGTGTCTCTCACCCACCCACCCACACACACACACACACACACACACACACATATTCTTTTTCATATTCCTTTCTGTTACGGTTTGTCACAGGATATTGACTATAGTTCTCTGTGTTATACAGTAGAGCCTTATTGCTTATCCATCCTATATATAATAGTTTGCCTCTGCTAATCCCAAACCCTCAGACCTTCCCTCCCCTCATCCCTTGTCAACCACAAGTCTGTTTTCTATATCTGTAAGTCTATTTCTGTATCATAGATACGTTGATTTATATTGTATTTTAGATTCCAGATAGAGTATTTTATTTTCTGATGCAATTTTAAAAGGAATTATTATTTTTACTCTCTCTTTCTGATATTTCATTTTTAGGATAAAGAAATGCAACCAGTTTCTGCCTGTGAATCTTGTATCCTGCTACCTTGCTGAATTTATCAGTTATAGTAGTTTTTGCGTGGCGTCTTTAGGGTCTTCTATATATAGTACCATGTAATTTGCATACTCTTCTCTTCCAAGTTGGATACCTTTTATCTCTTTTTGTTACCTGATTGCTATGACTAGGACTTCCAGTTCTTTGTTGGAGTGGTGAGAGTGTGCATCCTTGTCTTGTTCCAGATTTTAGCAGGATGGCTTTCAGCTTTTCAGCGTTGAGTATTGTATTGGCTATGGGTTTGTCATAAGTAGCTTGTATTATGCTGAGATATGTTCCCTCTACACCTGCTTTGGTAAGCGCTTTTATAGTGAATGGATGTTGAATTTCATCAATGCTCTTTCTGCGTTTGTTGAGATAATCACCTGATGTTTGTCTCTTCTTTCTCTGATGAGGCGTATCGTATTGTCTTCTGGGCTGAACCCTGGGTTTATGGAATTTCAGAGCTATGGAAGCAGTTAAAAGCCCAATGCTTTCCTTATTTTAGAATTAGGAGACTGAAGCCCAGAGTCACTTGTCTTCTGAGTTTTGATTATCATACCTCATACCCTAGATCTTGCTGTGAGGATCACCCAAGCTAATGAGTGGAAAGACACTTACATATGAGTTTTTAAACATCATTCATACAATAGAAATTGCCTTGCCTGCTTAAAGACTGAACATATGATTTTATAAAATAGCTTTTTTGGTTATAACAATTTAAAAAATCAATATTTTTCTTTCTTTTTGAAAATTTAGATGTATCCAATTAAAACAGGCAATAGATGAAAATAAAAATGCTCTTCAAAAATTAAAAAAAGTAAGTATTATAGTTGGTCACGTTACTATTTTTTTTAATCTGTTTTTACCCAAATATTTTATTAAGTGGGAGTTCCTACCCCTAGAGTGGGTAGGTTCCTGGGTTCATATAAGTGTTGAAGTGTGAACCAGGGCCCCAAATAAAAGTTCGGCTGTGATGAACTCACCCAGCACTGAGGACTCAGAAGAACTTGGAAGAAGCTATCTTTATTATTGCGTTGTGTAAGTTTTATGTTTTACAGTTTAGAATTGTTTTCATTTTAATCACATTGTGGGGAAGTAGATTATCTGGCCCTGAGGGTACAGGGTAGAGAAGCTTCCTGAATCACACAGCAGTTCTGAGATCGGTGACTCTGCAGAAAGGGGGAAACTAACCCCAGGGACAGGGGAACCAGCTGGGCTGCCGTCTATGGGGTCGCACAGAGTCGGACACGACTGAAGTGACTTAGCAGCAGCAGCAGAATTTTCTCTTGGCACTTCCATCAGGATCTCCTCTTTTAATATGAGCCTGAACTTGAGCGAAGTGTTCAGGGCCAGAGACTCAGAGAGCAGTAGGGTGGAAGGCGTCTAGGAGTCGTCGCCCTGCCCGTGTGTGTCTCTACTCAGACAGCACTTAGGGTGGAAGGCGTGTAAGAGTCATCGCCCTGCCTGTGAGTGAGTCTCCTTTACTCAGACAGCACTTAGGGTAGAAGGTGCACAGGAGTCGTTGCCCTGCCTGTGAGTGAGTCTCCTTTACTGCATTGGAGACAGGTGGTTTCTAAGCATCTCTTCCGAATTTCTCCAGGGATAAAAAACTGTAATTCAGGAGATTGACTGACCCTAAATTGGAAACCCTGACCACTGGGGCTTGCAAAGGTGTAGTAGTTTTCCCAGTGTCTCACTGCCAGCAGGTGACAGAACCTGGACTTGGCACCTGTCTTTTTAACTCCAAAGCCAGTCTTCTGTCTGGAACCTGTCCCTTACTGGCTGTAGAGGGTCTGCAATACCTAGCAACAAAACAAAACAAATTAGAGGTATAACTTCATTATGCCATTTGATTCATGTTCCAGCATAATCTACATTTCTTTTAAACTTATTTATCTAAGATAGGCATAGTCTCATATTGATATTTGCTTTGTCTTGTATCACTTATTGGAGTTTTTTTTCCTATTACAATAAATGCAATAAAAATGGATTTTTTTTTTTTTTAGTGAAGTAGACTTATATTCTCTCATAGGCTGATGAACCTGCACCTGTGGGAAATTACTATCAGAAGAAAGAAGAGGAGCACAATCTTTTGGATAAGCTTACCCACCAACTGCAGGAGCTTGCTGTGTCCATAAGCAGAGAAAATGTCGCTGAGTATGCGCCTTTCCTTTCTTTCTTCCTTTCAAATATTATATCACCAACAGTTTAAATGTTTTATTCAGAATAAAGTTGCACAGATAAAACTGTAACAGTATAATTTGTCAACAGTTACTTATTGTATATAGAAGAAAGTGTGAACTTCCAGGAGAGATGTAAAGTAGAAGCCATAATCTCTCAGGTAATTCATAAGCTAGTTGGGGGAGCAAAATAGAGATGTGAAAATCTCAATAAACAGACGTTAGAAAGTAAGGGTCATGCCTTTAATGTCAGGGTTGATGTGTAAAAACAAAATTATCTGAGTTATCTATTTGCTTATTTCCTCCTTTTATAAATATTCTTTTAAAAATGGAAGCAGAAATATGCATTCTTTTCCTGATGGAGTGGATGTTAGTTAGGCTTTGTAAAGTGGGAAGAAAACTTGACAGTGTAAACAAACCCAATTCATAGGGAGATAAAAAGAGAAAAGTCAACTATTTAGACTTTTCAAATGCTGTTCCCATACTTTTACACTGTATTCTGGGGAAGAAAACACTGAAGAATATATTATTAGACGGTTTCTAGAATTTCTATTGATTTCCAGTGCTGAGAATGACAGAGTGGCTGGTATTGGACTTAACCCTCCTACTAAAAAAATGCTGTAGAATCTGGACAAAATATACAAAATGGCTTTCTGAACTCATTGAGCATCAGCTGAGCAGGGCTGATATCCTTAATACAGAGAGACACAAGAGGTGACTCCTGTATTCACCCAGACCCTCTCCTTGGCGATAGTTTATGGGCTGTGTGTGATGCAGGAAGGTAGATCCCAGACAGTCTCTCTGGGCTCCAGAGATCAGATTCTGGAGTTGCTGGGACCTAGTGGTCCAGTGGTTAAGACTTTACCTTCCAATGCAGGGAGCTGAGATCCCACATGCCTTGGGGCCAAAACCCCAAAACATAAAACATAAACAGTATTGCAACAGTTTCAATAAAGACTTTAAAAATGATCCACATAAAAGAGAAAAGGTCATAAAAGTTCTGGAGTTGCTGAGGCTCCTGGGACATGTGGGGAGAGGGAAAAGACTTGCAGGAAGACAACTCCAGAAATCTGAGGGGACTCCTGGGCTACACAGAGCTGGAATCCAGAAGGCCTGGTAGGAAGCACCTACTGGGAAACTGAGAGCTTAAACGACTCTGGAGGTCACAGAATCCAGGAAAAATGCTGGGGTTTATACCCAGCTAGAGTAGAGCGACCTCGGTGAATGCTTCATGCATCTGGCTAGAGAGCACGTAAGACCCATGTCTAGGAGTAAGGAGTACAGAGTACACCCTGATATTCAAAACTGTGATCTTCAAATACAGACAAAACTGAAGGAAATCTTTCCCAACAAAACCTAAAACCAGACCTGAACAGGAAAAAGATAACAGGACAAAATTCACTACTTATTAAAGGATGACAACATAATCCAGAGTCTTTAAATATATAATCCATAATGTGCAGTAATTATTAAAAATAATGACTAGAAATGCAAAAAAAGTAGGGGAAAATAAATAATAGATAATTAAGCAGTGACAGTCAATAAAAACAGACCCAGATCTGAACTAGATAGTAGAGTATTCTGACTGGGATTTTTAAACAATATGATTAATATGTTAAAGAAAATAGAAGAAAAGATGGATGAAATGGGAAAAAAAGAATATTTTGAGAGAATTCAAAGGTAGAAAATAATCAAATGAACATTCTACAACTGTAAAATATAATACCTGATAGAATAATGGCTGGGAGCTTTCTAAGTCTGATTCAATATATAGCTTCAAAAAGGTAGAAAATGTCTTATAATAAAGAGAAAAAAATAATCAGTGGAAACCTAGGTGACCCAGATGTGAAAATTAGCGCACCAGAACTATCAAAGAACTATTTTCAGTGTGTTAAGGTATTTGTTGGAGAGATAGGCAGATTGGTTGATTAGAGAGGATCTTAAGGAGAAAAATGAAAACTAATACAGATCAAAAATGGAAACTCTGAACCTAAAAAACAAAGTATATAAAAATGTTATTTTTAATTGGTGGTCTGACAGATAACTAGATACAATAGAGGAAAAGATTAGCGAACCCAAACACTGAGCAATGAAAAACTTTCAAACTCGTGCACAAAAAGAAAAAAAGAATAAAAAGAACAGAACATAGGAATGGTTTAGGACATGGTCAAAAGTTACAACCCATGTGTAACTGAAGTCCCAGAAGGGGCAGAGAGAGAGGATGGAGCACAGGAAATATGTAAATAAAATTTTAATTGAGATTAAAAAAAATTATTGATTCAGTGATCCAAGAACCTCAGACAACCCCAAACAATAAATATATAGAAACTACACATAGGTGTGTCAGTTAAACTGCTGAAAAGTAAACATAATGGAAAATCATAAAAGCAGCCAGGGAAATAAACATGTACAGGCAAACAACTCAAATTAAAGTTGACATCTTGTTAGAAAAAAATACAGGTCAGAGGATAATGCAGTGACATCATAAAAGAATTGAAAGGAAAAAAAATCTGTCAACCCAGAATTCTGTATAGAGCAAAAATATCTTTAAAAAATTAAAGTGGAATGAAGACATTTTCAGACAAACAATAGCTGAGGAAATCTGTCAGACAAGAACTGAGGAATTTGCTATAGGAAGTCCTTCAGGCTAGAAGGAAATAATCCCAAGGAAAACTTGGAT
Source organism: Raphicerus campestris (assembly GCA_006410735.1). Classification (NCBI taxonomy): domain Eukaryota; kingdom Metazoa; phylum Chordata; class Mammalia; order Artiodactyla; family Bovidae; genus Raphicerus; species Raphicerus campestris. The sequence goes on from SJYW01010954.1 coordinate 1,329,011, forward strand.
CTGTAAAAAGGAATGTAGAGTCCTGGTATGTGGGTAAACAGAAAGAACTATTTTTCTTCTCTAAATGTCTTTTTAAAAAACACTTGATTGTGTAAAGCAAATGTAAATTTGAGAATTTATGATACACAGTCAGTTTTCATTATTTGCAGTAGTTATACCCCACAAAACTGTTGCAGAACCTGAATAGAGAGTACTGCCCTGTAGCTTCTAGGAGAAGCTAGGTTCCTACGAAACAGTGAACAAAATGTTTTTTGTCAACTGAGTAATATACGTCCTTATTTTTTGTGTGTTTCTGTGTAAAGATACCTTATTTAATGTATATTATTGATTCATTAATACTGAACTCAGCCAACAGCCCTGTAATTTATGCCTGAAGAAATCTAATAATAACACACTAATTGTCTCCATTAGGTACATCGCAGCTTTCTTCTGCTTGGGACCACTACATACCATTTCAGCACTGTGTTTGGGGGGCATTTAAGATAGCATAAATGGGTTGCAAGTAAAAGATGGAAAAAGATATTCCATGCTTACCCTAACCAAAACAAGGTGATGCAGTTACAGTAATATCAGGTGAAATAGACTTTAAGGTCAAAACTAATTTAATAGATTAAGACATTTTATAGTAATAAAAGGACTGATTCAATAGGAAGAAATTATTCTTAATGTGTAAGCATCTAACATATAATGCAAAAATTGTCAGCACTACTGGGAAGCTGACAATATAATCCACAAACCTTAACCCCCTAATTAAAAATGTATTTGTAGAACACTGTATCCCACTAGGTAATACACCTCTCTTCCAAGTGCTTATATAACATTAACCAAAATGAATCATAGTGGACCATAAAGCAATTGTCAACAAATGTCAGAGGATTGAAATCATGCAGCAGTTTTGGTGACTTGGAATTACATTAAAACTCAGTGATAGTCCAAAACTAATACAATGGTCAATGTCAATTGCATCTCAGTTAAAGAAAGAAAAACTCAAATGACAGAGAAATAAAGAAAAATCTCCAAATGTTTGCAAATTAAATCACATACTTCTGGGACTTCCCTGGTAGCTCAGTGGTTAAGAATCTGCCGTGCAACACAGGGGATGTCAGACTAATTCCTGGTCGGGGAACTAAGATTTCATATGCTCCAGAGCCCACGTGCCTCAGCAAAAGGTCCCATATAGCATGACAAAGTATTCCATGTGCCTAAACTAAGACCCAATGCAGCCAAATAAATAAATAATTTAAAAAGAATCACATACTTCTATATAACCTAAAGATCAAAATATTACAGTGGAAAGCTAACTATTTTGAATGATAATAAAAATGCAGTTGTGGACTGCAGCTAAAGCAGTGCTTAGAGGGAAGTTTATGGCTTTCAGTGCAACATTTAGAAGAGAAGAAAAGTTGAAAATCGTCTACTAAAGTTTCCAACTGAAGAAGCCAGAAAAAGAACAGCAAATTAAGCCCAGGGAAAATAGAAATAAGGAAAGAAGAAAAATAAGAGAGAAAACTTAATAATAAACTGATATATAGTAGATAAAATCAATAAGCCAAAAGTTAGCTCTTTATTCTAAGTAATTAAATGAGTAAATTCCTAGCAAGACAGATCAAGAAAAGAGAAAGAGGGAATTCACTAGCAAAAAACAAGGATGAAAACTAATTACTCAGAGCCTATAGAAATTTAAAAGATATTATGAAGATGCTATGAAAAACTTTATGGCAATGATTTTGAAAATACAGATGAAATAAGTCCCTTGAAAAATAAAATGTATTCAAATTGACACAAGATGAATAGAAAATAATCCTACCAAAACATCTACTAAAGAAGTTGAATGCATAACTAAAACCTTTTCCACAGAATAAATCCTCAGGTTGTTTCACTGACACAAATTTCTGCAACAATTCAGTAAGACATAGTACCAGTATTATGAAATCTTTCCAGAGAATAGAAAAAGAAACATTTCCAAATCATTTTATGAGCATTATGAAAAGTGAAAGTGTTAGTCGCTCAGTTGTGTCCAACTCTGTAACCCCTTGGACAGTAGCCCGTCAGGTTTCTCTGTCCATGGGATTTCCCAAGCAAGAATACTGGAGTGGGTAGCTTTTCCCTTCTCCAGGAGATCTTCCTGACCCAGAGATTGAATCTCGGTCTCCCACATCACAGGCAGATTCTTTACCCTCTGAGCCACCAGGGAAGCTCAATATCAAGACATGATAAAAATATTATAAATAGAAAGCCATAATGAACAAATGCACAAACTCAATATAAAGTGTTAGCAAATAAAATCCAGGGTACATAAGAATGACAATACATCGTGAGTAAGTGGGATTTATTCTAGAATGCAAGGTTAATTTAGTGTTTATTTTTACTTATTTGGCTGCGCCAGGTCTTGGTTACAGCACTCAGGGAGCGTTGATCTTCCTGTGGTGCGCTCTTACTTGCAGCGTGTGATATCTATTAATAGTTCCCCCATCTGGGATCAAACCTCGGCACCCTGCATTGGGAACACCCCAGTGGACCAGCAGGGAAGTCCCTGCAAGATTAGATTAACACTGAAAAAATCAGGAATTGAAATTTACTGTATTAGCATAATAAAGAAGAGTCATTTGGCTAGTTTTATGGTTAGCAATGTCTATTTGCTTCAAAGTATTGTTAGTCATTCTGTCCTGTCCGTTGTGTCCATCTTGTCCAGACTCTTTGAGACCCCACGAACTGTAGCCCACCGGACTTCTCTGTCCATGGAATTCTCCAGGCAAGAATACTGGAGTGGTTGCCATGCCCTCCTCCAAGGGATCTTCCCAACCCAGGGATTGAACCCAAGTCTCTTATGTCTCCTGCACTGGCCAGCGGGTTCTTTACCACTAGCGCCACCTGGGAAGCCCTATCCTTTTCTACTTCACCCAAAACTCTGTCTTTCCATTTGGCACCGATATACAGAGAAGCTGAGCTTCAGGCTCCCTTAGTTTATACTATTTCATGCCTGACTTTTAATAACCATCTTTGTGTTTAGCCTTTCTTCCAGTCTCCGTGGAGCGTGATTATCTTTCTCAGAGCAGGTCAGATCACACCGTTCCCTGCCTTCAGTTTTAGGGAACACCTTCAAGATAAGGCTCACATGGGCTGCATTTTGCTCATCTCTTTTCCACCTCATCTCTTGCTCATTTCTCCTAGACCTCTTCCTACCATTCATGAGCTACTCGAGGTTCCCTCTTTTCCAGCCTTCTTCCTCCACTCCTTTCCCTACCTTTTTACCCACCGCCCACCCCTTTACCTGATTAATTTCTGCTCATCCATCAAGTCCTAATTCTAAGCCTTTCCTGATCCCCACCCGTGCAGTCTTGGTCAGGTGCCCATCTTGTATGTTTCTTTAGCATGCTGTGCTTACCTCCACCGCAGTATCTGTGGAACTATATTGTAAGTATCTGTCTGCTAGATTGCCTCGTTGTTCTCCTGGAGGACAGAGAATTGTCTGATTTACCTTTGTTGCTACTGTGTCTGACATGGAAACTGACAGGTAACGTCATGATGATCGTCACTGCCAACCTTCATCGGGAACTTGCTGTGGTCAGACACTGTTGTAAACACTTTGCAAGTTTGCAGCTCCTCTAATCTTCATGAGGACCTTATGAAGCAGGTTCTGTTATTATCTCTGCTTTACCAATGAGAAATGGAGAGTCTAAAAGAAATGTGCCCAAGACCAAGCAACGAGGAGGAGACAGAACCAGAACTTCATCTCAGAATCCGTGCTCTAACCACTGCAATAACGCTCAAGCAGCATTTGCTGAATGAATGAATCCAGGGCTTAAATTCAAGTCTCCTAGCCTCAAGACCAGCATTTGGCTCCACCAGGTCAACACATTCCTCAGATATTTTAACTCCTTCATTACTCTCAGGCCACATATTCTTTGCTAGACGGTAAAAACTGTTAGTTGTACTTTCCTTTTTTTTTAAAATTTGCCTGTTATAAATATGGGCCAGTTCTTCTGTATGTAGAAGTTATACTTGACCTGTTCTTCTGCGTTATTTCTAGTGATCCTTATCAATTATTTTTTGCAGAACTGGGGCGCTTACTGAAAGAGAGGAAGAGAATTCTGCTGAAGAAGATGAGGAGGAAGAAGAAGATGATGAAGAAGAAAGCGAAGAAAGTAGGGGCGAGGATGAAGAAGCAGAAGAGGAAGAGGAAGAGAAACAGGAAGGTGAATCTCACCCAGAGGCCGCGAGCGGAGCATACATTGCTCTTGGCGATTTTGTGGCTCAGCAAGTGGGAGACCTCACGTGTAAAGTAAGTGGGAACAAACTGGAAGCAAACCTAAGGATGAATTTGCATACCTAACAGAGTAAGAAGGCCCTACCTGTACATCTGGATTGGAGAGTCCTGATATTAACTTTTTAAAGACTCAGTCTGTTTAAATAAGTGAGAATTACGATTTACAAGCAGTAGTTTACAAGTAGTAAAATTCTGTTACCAAAGTTACCTAGTAGTAAAATGGTAAGAAAACAAAACAAAAAAAAGAGTAGATGCTCCTCTGGTTTTGAAAATACAATAGTTTTAATGTTGATAATTCTGAGCTTAGGGGTAAATTCTAATGAAAACATTTTACTTTTATTTTGCCTTAAGAAAGGGGAAATTCTCTATATAATCAAAAAAAACTCTGATGGTTGGTGGACGGCTAAGAACGCCAAAGGAAACAAAGGCCTTATTCCTAAAACCTACTTGGAGGTTAGTCTTTTTTTGTTTATTCTTTCCTTTTTCTCCTTTAAGACTTTTTTTTCATTTATAATAAAACACTAAGTTGTATTCTTTGATCAGTTGGCTAGTGAATGACTTAAGATATAGAATTTGCTTCAATATTAGAGGATCAGAGCATGAGAAAAATTTGGGGCTTCCCTGGTGGCTCAGTGGTAAAAGAATCTGCCTGCAACGCAGAAGACACGGGTTTGATCCTTGGGTTGGGAAGATTCCCTGAAGAAGGAAATGGCAACTCACTCCAGTACTCTTGCCTGGGAAATCCCATGGACAGAGGAGCCTGGCAGGCTACAGTCCACGGGGTCACAAAGAGTTGGACGTGACTTAGTGACTAAACAGAGATTGCAGTGGTCTGCCCGTATGCCAGCGAGCTCTAGAGTGTCGTTGCACAGTGAAGATGCTCTGTGGGTTCACGTTGTTCATAAAAATGAGTAGACATTTATTTTTTGTTGTGAAAGAAAACTTCCACAAATACATGATCCTTTACTAAGATGTGAGCACAGTGTATATGTGTGTTGATTGCCTAGTTCTTTCTTATGTCATAATATGGCCTGGCCACTTGCTGTCCAGTATCTATGGATCAGTGCTGTTCAGGAGAAGTATAATGCAAACCACAGGTGTAATTTAAAATTGTTTAGTAACCGCACTGAGATGTCTTGTTTTTCCTCATACCACTTCTGGCACTAGCTGTGTGAGGGTTTGTTTTTTTTTGACACCAAATACCTGTTGTTTTTCACACTGTTTCTTTGAAGCCAACCAGGTGTCCAACAATGCATTTCAACTCTAGCTCTAACTCCTGGACTTAGCACAGACCCCACAAGATAAGGGCACAGTTCCGCTAGACTGCCCTACTTTGGGGACTTCCCTGGTGGTCCAGTGGTTAAGAGTCTGCCTGCCAATGCAGGGATGCAGGTTCAAGCTAAGCCTCAACTTATATTGAAGTTATATATAACTTATATGTAAAGTATACCACAACTACTTAACCCACACTCAGGAACCTGAAAGCTGCATCTACTGAGGGCCCGTGCTCTGCAACGAGAGAACCCACCAGAGAGAAGCCTACACACTGCAAGCAGAGATTAACCCCCACTCATGGTGAAGGTGCAGCACAGCCAAAATCCAATCAATCAATGAATCAATCAGTAAATAAAATATTTTTTAAGTTGCTTGGACAGAGGAGCCTGGCAGGCTCCTTCATGAGGTCGCAAAGAGTTAGATGCAGCTGAGCAGAGTAGCAGCAGCCATCCATACCTAGAAGGGACATTCATGGGCACTCAGGTTAGCTTCCATCATGAGCTAAAGATCTCTGAGATCGTGGCCCAAATCAGGTAGACACACATTCCTCTTGTGTGTGGAGGAAGTGTGGAGATGGGCCGTCAAGGCATGGCAGGGCCCTACCTCATATTTTCCTCGGGGCTTCCCTGGTGGCTCAGTGGTAAAGAATCCACCTGCCAATGCAGGAGACACAGGTTCAGTCCCTGGGTCGGGAAGATTGCCTGGAGAAGGAAAAGGCCACTCACTCTGTCCGTGGGATTTTCTTACCTGGAAAATCCCACGGACAGAGGAGCCTGGTGGGCTACAGTCCATAGCGTAGCAAAACACTCTGACATGACAGCAATTAAACAACAGAAGCAATATTTGACTCTGTGGTTAGGTGCCATCAGCTCTCCCTAGGGCTGTTATCTCTTTAGGTTGGCAGCTATATCTTTAATAATTCCAAGCAGAGAGAGAGAAGTGAGGGAGAAGTCAAAACGAAAGAGCTGCAGTCTTTTATAAAAGGTTGCCTGGAAGTTACACAAAAGTTTCCAGTTATATCTCCTGGACCAGCGTTTAGTTTCTTGACAACACCTAGCTGTGAGGAGGGCTTGGAAAACGTAGTTTTCTTAGGTTGCGTGCGTGCTCAGCTATGTCTGAATCTTTGCAACTCCATGGACTGTAACCTATCAAGCTCCCCATTTGGGCTTTCCCAGGCAAGGATACTGGAGTGGGTTGCCATTTCCTTCTCCAGGGGATCTTTCCGACCCAGGGATCAAACCCACATCTCTCCTGCATTGGCAGGAGGATTCTTCACCACTGAGCCACCTGGGAAGCCCCTTTTAGCTTGATTCATTGTTATAATCAGGGACTCTTGGAAAAGAAGAACCTGCATTGTGATCAGTCTGCACACAACCTTGTCCCATTGTTCCCTTTAAATAAATTCCTAGATGCTCATTGCTGCTGACAAGGGTTCACACCTTGGTATTTTGGTCGAATTTGCCATTTTGCAAAGTAGGAAAGTTATTCTTATGTGGACTCCCACGCCCAGCAGCTGAGAATATTTGTCTGTCTGCACACTTGCCATTGATAGTTGTCATCAGTCTCATGCCAAAGTGACGACCGAGAACAGAGGGGCTCACGATTGTTTTTTACTTGCATTTGTTGTATAGCTAGTGAGATTGAGTGTCATCTCATTTGCTTTATTTATTTCTATTTCTATTTATTCTTTGAAAATTGCCTTTTTAATTTATTTTTCAAAGGGATTTTTGAAAATTGTATTGCTATGGAAGAGTTTTTGTATTATCTTAATAATAAGGATATTAAGCCTTGGAAACTTGAGGCAGACATTGTCTTTGTTGACTTTCAACCAGACTTACTTTTAGGTAGTTAAATATGTCAGTGTTCCATTTATGATTTTTGGTTTTGCTATCATGAGTGGGAAGGATTCCCCCATCTCAAGATTATTTTCTTCTAACACTTCTGTAGTTCTTTTATTTATATCTTTTCTTCTTTTTTTACATTTGAATCATTCCATCTGGCACTTGTGTTGATTAAACTTGTTCTCTACCTTTATCCTTGTACTTTTTTCAAATAATGACATCATTATTTGAGCTTTTATCCACTGATTTTTGATACGTCTGTCATATACTAAACCCCTACCTACACTCAGATCTTTCTGAAAGTACATTTATTGGTTGATTTTCCCATTAGGTAAAAGACACTTCATATTTCATATTATTTTTCAGCCCTATAATAAAGAAGAAGGTCAAGAATCAAGTGAAGAAGGCAGTGAAGAGGATACAGAGGTAGCAGATGAAACAGTAGAAGGAGCAGAAGTCAAGCAAAGGTAAAAGGGTGTGAGGGGACNTTTTAGGGAACACCTTCAAGATAAGGCTCACATGGGCTGCATTTTGCTCATCTCTTTTCCACCTCATCTCTTGCTCATTTCTCCTAGACCTCTTCCTACCATTCATGAGCTACTCGAGGTTCCCTCTTTTCCAGCCTTCTTCCTCCACTCCTTTCCCTACCTTTTTACCCACCGCCCACCCCTTTACCTGATTAATTTCTGCTCATCCATCAAGTCCTAATTCTAAGCCTTTCCTGATCCCCACCCGTGCAGTCTTGGTCAGGTGCCCATCTTGTATGTTTCTTTAGCATGCTGTGCTTACCTCCACCGCAGTATCTGTGGAACTATATTGTAAGTATCTGTCTGCTAGATTGCCTCGTTGTTCTCCTGGAGGACAGAGAATTGTCTGATTTACCTTTGTTGCTACTGTGTCTGACATGGAAACTGACAGGTAACGTCATGATGATCGTCACTGCCAACCTTCATCGGGAACTTGCTGTGGTCAGACACTGTTGTAAACACTTTGCAAGTTTGCAACTCCTCTAATCTTCATGAGGACCTTATGAAGCAGGTTCTGTTATTATCTCTGCTTTACCAATGAGAAATGGAGAGTCTAAAAGAAATGTGCCCAAGACCAAGCAACGAGGAGGAGACAGAACCAGAACTTCATCTCAGAATCCGTGCTCTAACCACTGCAATAACGCTCAAGCAGCATTTGCTGAATGAATGAATCCAGGGCTTAAATTCAAGTCTCCTAGCCTCAAGACCAGCATTTGGCTCCACCAGGTCAACACATTCCTCAGATATTTTAACTCCTTCATTACTCTCAGGCCACATATTCTTTGCTAGACGGTAAAAACTGTTAGTTGTACTTTCCTTTTTTTTTAAAATTTGCCTGTTATAAATATGGGCCAGTTCTTCTGTATGTAGAAGTTATACTTGACCTGTTCTGCGTTATTTCTAGTGATCCTTATCAATTATTTTTTGCAGAACTGGGGCGCTTACTGAAAGAGAGGAAGAGAATTCTGCTGAAGAAGATGAGGAGGAAGAAGAAGATGATGAAGAAGAAAGCGAAGAAAGTAGGGGCGAGGATGAAGAAGCAGAAGAGGAAGAGGAAGAGAAACAGGAAGGTGAATCTCACCCAGAGGCCGCGAGCGGAGCATACATTGCTCTTGGCGATTTTGTGGCTCAGCAAGTGGGAGACCTCACGTGTAAAGTAAGTGGGAACAAACTGGAAGCAAACCTAAGGATGAATTTGCATACCTAACAGAGTAAGAAGGCCCTACCTGTACATCTGGATTGGAGAGTCCTGATATTAACTTTTTAAAGACTTAGTCTGTTTAAATAAGTGAGAATTACGATTTACAAGCAGTAGTTTACAAGTAGTAAAATTCTGTTACCAAAGTTACCTAGTAGTAAAATGGTAAGAAAACAAAACAAAAAAAAGAGTAGATGCTCCTCTGGTTTTGAAAATACAATAGTTTTAATGTTGATAATTCTGAGCTTAGGGGTAAATTCTAATGAAAACATTTTACTTTTATTTTGCCTTAAGAAAGGGGAAATTCTCTATATAATCAAAAAAAACTCTGATGGTTGGTGGACGGCTAAGAACGCCAAAGGAAACAAAGGCCTTATTCCTAAAACCTACTTGGAGGTTAGTCTTTTTTTGTTTATTCTTTCCTTTTTCTCCTTTAAGACTTTTTTTTCATTTATAATAAAACACTAAGTTGTATTCTTTGATCAGTTGGCTAGTGAATGACTTAAGATATAGAATTTGCTTCAATATTAGAGGATCAGAGCATGAGAAAAATTTGGGGCTTCCCTGGTGGCTCAGTGGTAAAAGAATCTGCCTGCAACGCAGAAGACACGGGTTTGATCCTTGGGTTGGGAAGATTCCCTGAAGAAGGAGATGGCAACTCACTCCAGTACTCTTGCCTGGGAAATCCCATGGACAGAGGAGCCTGGCAGGCTACAGTCCACGGGGTCACAAAGAGTTGGACGTGACTTAGTGACTAAACAGAGATTGCAGTGGTCTGCCCGTATGCCAGCGAGCTCTAGAGTGTCGTCGCACAGTGAAGATGCTCTGTGGGTTCACGTTGTTCATAAAAATGAGTAGACATTTATTTTTTGTTGTGAAAGAAAACTTCCACAAATACATGATCCTTTACTAAGATGTGAGCACAGTGTATATGTGTGTTGATTGCCTAGTTCTTTCTTATGTCATAATATGGCCTGGCCACTTGCTGTCCAGTATCTATGGATCAGTGCTGTTCAGGAGAAGTATAATGCAAACCACAGGTGTAATTTAAAATTGTTTAGTAACCGCACTGAGATGTCTTGTTTTTCCTCATACCACTTCTGGCACTAGCTGTGTGAGGGTTTGTTTTTTTTTGACACCAAATACCTGTTGTTTTTCACACTGTTTCTTTGAAGCCAACCAGGTGTCCAACAATGCATTTCAACTCTAGCTCTAACTCCTGGACTTAGCACAGACCCCACAAGATAAGGGCACAGTTCCGCTAGACTGCCCTACTTTGGGGACTTCCCTGGTGGTCCAGTGGTTAAGAGTCTGCCTGCCAATGCAGGGATGCAGGTTCAAGCTAAGCCTCAACTTATATTGAAGTTATATATAACTTATATGTAAAGTATACCACAACTACTTAACCCACACTCAGGAACCTGAAAGCTGCATCTACTGAGGGCCCGTGCTCTGCAACGAGAGATCCCACCAGAGAGAAGCCCACACACTGCAAGCAGAGATTAACCCCAACTCGTGGTGAAGGCGCAGCACAGCCAAAATCCAATCAATCAATGAATCAATCAGTAAATAAAATATTTTTTAAGTTGCNACCCACCAGAGAGAAGCCTACACACTGCAAGCAGAGATTAACCCCCACTCATGGTGAAGGTGCAGCACAGCCAAAATCCAATCAATCAATGAATCAATCAGTAAATAAAATATTTTTTAAGTTGCTTGGACAGAGGAGCCTGGCAGGCTCCTTCATGAGGTCGCAAAGAGTTAGATGCAGCTGAGCAGAGTAGCAGCAGCCATCCATACCTAGAAGGGACATTCATGGGCACTCAGGTTAGCTTCCATCATGAGCTAAAGATCTCTGAGATCGTGGCCCAAATCAGGTAGACACACATTCCTCTTGTGTGTGGAGGAAGTGTGGAGATGGGCCGTCAAGGCATGGCAGGGCCCTACCTCATATTTTCCTCGGGGCTTCCCTGGTGGCTCAGTGGTAAAGAATCCACCTGCCAATGCAGGAGACACAGGTTCAGTCCCTGGGTCGGGAAGATTGCCTGGAGAAGGAAAAGGCCACTCACTCTGTCCGTGGGATTTTCTTACCTGGAAAATCCCACGGACAGAGGAGCCTGGTGGGCTACAGTCCATAGCGTAGCAAAACACTCTGACATGACAGCAATTAAACAACAGAAGCAATATTTGACTCTGTGGTTAGGTGCCATCAGCTCTCCCTAGGGCTGTTATCTCTTTAGGTTGGCAGCTATATCTTTAATAATTCCAAGCAGAGAGAGAGAAGTGAGGGAGAAGTCAAAACGAAAGAGCTGCAGTCTTTTATAAAAGGTTGCCTGGAAGTTACACAAAAGTTTCCAGTTATATCTCCTGGACCAGCGTTTAGTTTCTTGACAACACCTAGCTGTGAGGAGGGCTTGGAAAACGTAGTTTTCTTAGGTTGCGTGCGTGCTCAGCTATGTCTGAATCTTTGCAACTCCATGGACTGTAACCTATCAAGCTCCCCATTTGGGCTTTCCCAGGCAAGGATACTGGAGTGGGTTGCCATTTCCTTCTCCAGGGGATCTTTCCGACCCAGGGATCAAACCCACATCTCTCCTGCATTGGCAGGAGGATTCTTCACCACTGAGCCACCTGGGAAGCCCCTTTTAGCTTGATTCATTGTTATAATCAGGGACTCTTGGAAAAGAAGAACCTGCATTGTGATCAGTCTGCACACAACCTTGTCCCATTGTTCCCCTTAAATAAGTTCCTAGATGCTCATTGCTGCTGACAAGGGTTCACACCTTGGTATTTTGGTCGAATTTGCCATTTTGCAAAGTAGGAAAGTTATTCTTATGTGGACTCCCACGCCCAGCAGCTGAGAATATTTGTCTGTCTGCACACTTGCCATTGATAGTTGTCATCAGTCTCATGCCAAAGTGACGACCGAGAACAGAGGGGCTCACGATTGTTTTTTACTTGCATTTGTTGTATAGCTAGTGAGATTGAGTGTCATCTCATTTGCTTTATTTATTTCTATTTCTATTTATTCTTTGAAAATTGCCTTTTTAATTTATTTTTCAAAGGGATTTTTGAAAATTGTATTGCTATGGAAGAGTTTTTGTATTATCTTAATAATAAGGATATTAAGCCTTGGAAACTTGAGGCAGACATTGTCTTTGCTGACTTTCAACCAGACTTACTTTTAGGTAGTTAAATATGTCAGTGTTCCATTTATGATTTTTGGTTTTGCTATCATGAGTGGGAAGGATTCCCCCATCTCAAGATTATTTTCTTCTAACACTTCTGTAGTTCTTTTATTTATATCTTTTCTTCTTTTTTTTACATTTGAATCATTCCATCTGGCACTTATGTTGATTAAACTTGTTCTCTGCCTTTATCCTTGACTTTTTTCAAATAATGACATCATTATTTGAGCTTTTATCCACTGATTTTTAATACGTCTGTCATATACTAAACCCCTACCTACACTCAGATCTTTCTGAAAGTACATTTATTGGTTGATTTTCCCATTAGGTAAAAGATACTTCATATTTCATATTATTTTTCAGCCCTATAATAAAGAAGAAGGTCAAGAATCAAGTGAAGAAGGCAGTGAAGAGGATACAGAGGTAGCAGATGAAACAGTAGAAGGAGCAGAAGTCAAGCAAAGGTAAAAGGGTGTGAGGGGACGCAAAAGTAGGTTCACGAGATGTTTCATTTGTTTATTTTTACTGGAGAAGGCAGTAGCACCCCACTCTAGTACTCTTGCCTGGAAAATCCCACAGACGGAAGAGCCTGATGGGCTGCAGTCCATGGGGTTGCTAAGAGTCGGACAGGACTGAGCGACTTTTACTTTTCACTTTCATGCCTTGGAGAAGGAAATGGCAACCCACTCCAGTGTTCTTGCCTGGAGAATCCCAGGGACGGGGGAGTCTGGTGGGCTGCTGTCTATGGGGTCATACAGAGTCAGACACGATTGAAGCGACTTAGCAGCAGCAGCAACTATTATAAATAATGGAAGAATTTCTTGAAATGGAAACAACTTATAGTTTGGGAGCTTTCCTCATTAGCATTCACTTAAAGGTCATTACAACTGTTAACTTTGTGGTTACTTTGAGCAGGTGATATTATTCTTAGTTTCAGGTAGGCAGTGTTAGATTGTCAGAAGCTACAATGATATACTTTGTTCTTTGATTAATGAAGTTCTCTGGTTGAGTGAACAGGCATAAACTTTCTGTGCACTCACCTACCTTCTCTGTCTCCCTAGAACTGATTCTCCCTGGAGTGCTGTCCGGAAAGCCATCTCAGAGGTTGGTATCTCCTGTCTTATTAATGGGGCTTCCCTGGTGGCTCAGTGGTAATCTCCCTGCAACACAGGAGACATGTGTTCTGTCCCTGGGTTGGGATGATCCTCTGGAGAAAGGCATGGCAACCCACTCCACTATTCTTGCCTGGAGAATCCCATGGACAGAGGAGCCTGGCGGACGGTGGTCCATAGGGTGATAAAGAGTCAGACATGACCGAGCAACTAACACTTGCCCTTTTCACTTCATTTTATTAATAACGTCTCATTTTGTTACCTAATAGTTCTGATAAGAGTTCAGATTCAAAACAACTTTAAATGAAAGCATTGGCTCTTAAGTGGGTACAGGGCCTGGAATGCACAGAACAGGAAAACGTACCTCTGGTTTAGTAAGTCTGTACTCCGAGTAACATTTCCCATTAGGTCTTTTCTGTTCAGAAGAGTAGATTTGAGGGCTTGGAAATGTCTCACTTTGATTCTGCTTGAATTTTCTGTCATTTGGGTAAAGACAATTGTTAAATTTTAGTTTTGTAACATTTAAAAATTCCAAAAAGCTCAAAAAAGTAAGAAACTACCCATAATCCTATCATTTAAAAAGTTACATGATGAAATGAAACTCCATTCCTTCCATAAGTAATCACCACTAACCATTTAGTCAATGTATCCTTTCTGGGATTTTAACTTTATTGTTTATGGACATGGGTGCATGTGCACGTGTATTTATGTTATGTATATATATACACATACACAAAGCCATTCACTCTTCAGTGCGCGTCAGTTCATGGTGTCTGCTCATGTGATGTGGCACCCTCCCTTGTGGGGCAGGACGGGCCGTCTTGACAGGGACCCCACAGAAGCAGCCAGTCTAAAGCACAGAACTCGGCGCCCGGAGCACTGCATGGGGCTTGGGAAAGGCCGGGTATCAGCGATGGCATCTTCTCATAATTGGGGGTTAAACTGCTGTATCCTTCCACTAAAGTCTGGACATTTGTATTTTCGTTTTGGGACTTGTAGTTGCTATAGTGATAAAGAGAGTATTCTAGAGCTGAGAAAACCTTAATGAAAGCAAGCAAGTCAATTTTGTTTTACTCTCTTCAGCAGACAAACACCGTGGACGTGCTGACCGCGATGGGAGCTATTCCTGCCGGGTTCAGGCCTTCCACCCTCTTCCAGCTCCTGGAGGAAGGTAGCAGGCGTCCATCAGCCAGCACAGACTTCTAGTGAAGCCGTCACAGTTTACACCTAACTTTTCTGGCACAGCCAGAGAAGGTTGTTGATAACGATGTTGGATCTTACATCTCTTGGATGCTCATCTTGCCCCTCATCTTGCCTGTGACAGGAGGAGGGAGCCTGATCCTATCAGATGCCAAGCCCCCTTTCGTTTATTTCGGAAGCAGGACTCTCAGCAATCACCCCTTTCCTGTGCTGCTCTCCCCTCCCCTGCTGGCTCATTGCCTCACAGTAGTCCTAGCACCAGCCCCCCTCAGCCCTGTCCCACTCGAGCTGAAGCCTCCCTTTCTCTGCTTTTCTTCACATCCAGACTTTTCCCAAGAGTTATCTCTATTCACTGTTTCTGTTTTCTTATTCATTCTTGGATTGCCCTGGACTTGTCACCATTTATTCATAAGCTCATTTTATTTTTAAATATTTATTCATTTATTTGGCTGTACCAGGTCTTAGTTGCAGCATACAGGATCTTTGATCTTCATTACAACATGCAAGATCTTTTTCGCTTCGACACGTGAGATGTTCAGTAGCAGCATGCAGGGTCTAGTTCGCTGACCAGGGACTGAACACAGACTCCCCGCATTGGGAATTTGGAGTCTTAGCTCATTTTAAAGAGCAGCGATTTGGGGAGAGGCTCACCTGTATTCTCTGAGTTGTTATCTATGTAGGGACTGCTTTGAGGCTCCTCTGTTGGGAGGCTCTCCTCACTGCCCCGTCTGCACCCACCTCTTTCTCATGCTTCTGTCTCAGGATAAAACACCACCTTCCCAGAGACACCTTCCTTGTAGGTTCTTGTACGCTCATCCATGTTGGTACCCTTTGTAGGTCTAAGTCAACTTATTTTATGTAGTCTTTCGCCTACTTATTTTTCTTAATTACTTGCGTCCGCTGAGCTGTAAGCTCATGGGGCAGGGGACATATTTCTCTGATTTACGTTTGTGTTTCCAGTTCCTAGCAGATTGGTGGTGGTTGTTCGGTTACTAAGTCATGTCTGACTCTTTGCAATCCCCTGGACCACAGCATGCCAAGGCTCTCCTGTCCCTCACTGTCTCCTGGAAATTGCTCAGATTTATGTACATTGAGTTGGTGGGTAATGCTATCCAACCATCTCATCCTCTGTCAATCCCTTCTCTTGCCTTCAGTCTTTGCCAGCATCAGGGTCATTTTCAGGGAACCAGCTCTTCGTGTCAGTTGGCCAATGTATTAGGGCTTCAGCTTCAGCATCAGTTCTTCCAATGAATATTCAGGGTTGATTTCCTTTGGGATAGACTGGGTTGATCTTGCTGTTAAGGGACTCTCTGAGGAATAGATTTTGTAATAAGTATTCATGACTAAATTATGGAAAAACAGCATTAAAATACTTCTATGAAAAGAAGTAAAATTAATGATGATACACTCTTTCTAGAATGTCCACAAAGTGGTTACAGATTTTCTGCATTTTACAAAAATATTTGAATGGGTCATCTTCATCGGGGGCGTGTTACCAGCCTGACAGTCTTTAAGGTCTTTCCTAAAGCTGCTTAAGATCAGCTTCCATCTTTTCATTTCCTCCTGTTGTTCTTATCTCTGTTGGTATGTCCGTCTTAGGAAGCAAGTTTCTAGCAAACAGCATGCATGGTATTTTCGATGTCTGTTTCCTAAGTTTGTACCGTAACATCATGGATTTGGGGTTTTGAATTTCGTTCATTCTTTGTCAGAATATAAAGGAAAAACTGTTTTTGCAGGGAATCAATTTCGAGCAAGTTACTTCTTACAGCCAGAGCTCACACCTTCCCAGCTGGCCTTCAGAGATCTAATGTGGGATGCGAAAACCGGCTCTGTACGTATGGACACTCTTTACAAAAGGCGCTTGAAAAGGGAATTTGGCTCATAAGTCATAAAAGCAGACCTTCCTCACAGCTGATTGTTCTTGCAGATCAGGTCAAGACCAAGTCGTGTCTCCTTGATTCTGACTCTCTGGAGCTGCAAGGTGATTCCTCTTCCAGGGGTGAGCATCCAAGTTCTGAGCAGACACGTGCGCCTCTGTCTGTTTGACGGCAGTGAGGTGAGCTTGCTGGGGTGTCCAACTAGTTCCTTCCACATGCATTTTTTTAATTTAATTTTTTTTAACACCAAAAACATTTTGTAGTGGGATATAGTGATTAGCAATGTTGTGATAGTTTCAGATGAACAGTGAAGGGACTCAGCCATGCATATACATGTACCCATCCTCCTCCAAACTCCCCTCCCTCCCAACCACATATTAAATGCCTGCTGCGTAGGATCTGTCTGTCTCAGTCTCTCTGTGTGTGTGTAATAAGTATCTAGATAAAATAATGTGCAGTGTTAGTGTTAGTGTTAGTTGCTCAGCTGTGTCTAACTCTTTGCGACCTCATGGACTGTAGCCTGCCAGGCTCCTCTGTCCTTGGGATTTCCCAGGCAAGAATATTAGAGTGGGTTGCCGTTGCTTTCTCCAGGGGATCTTCCTGACCCAGGAATCAGACCCAGGTCTCCTGCACTGTAGGTGGATTCTTTATCATCTGAGCTACCAGGGAAGCCCCAAATAATGTATGATGGCATGCAAACAGCAAGGGTTCTGATGATACAGGTTTATTAACTCCAGACTCTTTCTCTGGCTAAATGTATGACGTTTATATATCACAGTTAGCTCCTGTGAGCCATAGATTTTTCACTTACAAAAAGGTACTGACGCCTACCTCTTAGTACTATATACAGTGGGTTTTAAGTATGGGGTATTGCATTTTAAAGCATTTATTTACTTATGGCTGTGCTGGAGTTTGTTGCTGCCCTGGGCTTTCCCTAGCTGAGGCCAGTGGGGGCTCCTCTCCAGCTGTGGTGTGCAGGCTTCTCCTTGCACCAGCTTCCCTGTTGCAGAGCATGGGCTCCAGAGCCCAAGGGCTTCAGTAGCTGTGGCCCTCTGGCGTAGCTGCTCTCCAGCATGTAGAACCTTTCTGGAGCAGGGAACAAATTCGTGTCCCCTGTAGTGGCAGGTGGATTCTTAACCACTGAACCACCAGGGAAGTCTGAGTATTGCGTTTCTGACAGGTATACACACCTGTGTAACCAACATTCCAGTCAACCTGTGGAGCGTTACCATCGCCTGACAGAGTTTCCTTGTGTCCTTTTCCACCCCCTTTCTCTCTAATGCCTAAGAGAATATTTTCCACCCACTACCAACCAAAGAATTTGAATGACTCTTAGTTAATTGATTTGTTTAGGAGATACAGCTAAAACAGTGCTGAGATGGAAATTTATGACTGAATATACTAGGCAAGAAGAAAGATTTTAAATCAGTGATCTAAGCTCAAGCTTAAGAGTCTAGAAAAGAAGAGTGAGTGAAACCTGAAGAAAGCAGAATGGAGGAACTAGTAAAGAGTAGAAACTAATGAAATAGAAAGCAAAAGAGAAAGTCAGAAAAGGCAGAGCTTATTCTTTAACAAGATTAATAAAATTGAGAGATGCCTAGTGAGACTGATCAAGACATTTTAAAAAGAGAGACTTCCCTGGTGGCCCACTGATTAAGGCTTCACCTTCCAATGTGGGGGGCAGAGGTTTAATCTCTAGTTGGGGAACCAGGATCCCACAGGCCTTAGTGGGACCAAAAATAAATAAATAATTTTTTAAAAATAAATTTTAAAAAGAGAGAAAGAAAGAAAACAAATAACTGTTGCCAAAACTCAGCCTCTGTTCACTGGTGCCAAACAGAAACACAGAGACAGAGTTTTGGGTGAAGCAGAAAAGAGTAGCTTTTATTGCTTTGCCAGGCAAAGGGCTCCACAGCTGGCTAGGGCCCTCAAAACTGTGTGTCCCTCCCTGGAGGTGAGGTAGTGAAGAGGGGCAGTGAGAAGGCTTACAGTGTGAGAGGAGCATGGCGTGGCCAGCTCGTGGACTGCAGCCCACCAGACTCCTCTGTCCATGGGATTCTCCAGGCAAGAATACTGAAGCAGGTTGCCCTGCCCTCCTCCAGGGGATCTTACCCACCCAGGGGTCACACCCGTGTCTCTTGTGTCTCCTGCATTGGCAAGTGAGTTCTTTACCACGAGGGCTACTTGGGAAGCCTCAAAGAAGAGAGGGCGGTACTATAAATAACTTTATGGCAATAAATTTGATAACATCGCTAAACAGAGGAATTCTTCAAAAACCACAATTTAGTGAAACCGACCTGAGAAGAATGCGAACAATTTGAATAACTGCTGTTAAAAATATTGAAAATGAAATTAAAACTCTTCCAGTTGAAGAAACTCCAGAACCCAGATGGTTTCACTGGTGGTTTCCGCTGAGCATTTAAGGAAGAAATAATACCACTAGTACACAAACCTTTCCAGAGAACAGATGAAGAGGAAATGCTTCCTGCCNTTTAACAAGATTAATAAAATTGAGAGATGCCTAGTGAGACTGATCAAGACATTTTAAAAAGAGAGACTTCCCTGGTGGCCCACTGATTAAGGCTTCACCTTCCAATGTGGGGGGCAGAGGTTTGATCTCTAGTTGGGGAACCAGGATCCCACATGCCTTAGTGGGACCAAAAATAAATAAATAATTTTTAAAAAATAAATTTTAAAAAGAGAGAAAACAAATGACTGTTGCCAAAACTCAGCCTCTGTTCACTGGTGCTGAACAGAAACACAGAGACAGAGTTTTGGGTGAAGCAGAAAAGAGTAGCTTTTATTGCTTTGCCAGGCAAAGGGCTCCACAGCTGGCTAGGGCCCTCAAAACTGTGTGTCCCTCCCTGGAGGTGAGGTAGTGAAGAGGGGCAGTGAGAAGGCTTACAGTGTGAGAGGAGCACGGCGTGGCCAGCTCGTGGACTGCAGCCCACCAGACTCCTCTGTCCATGGGATTCTCCAGGCAAGAATACTGAAGCAGGTTGCCCTGCCCTCCTCCAGGGGATCTTACCCACCCAGGGGTCACACCCGTGTCTCTTGTGTCTCCTGCATTGGCAAGTGAGTTCTTTACCACGAGGGCTACTTGGGAAGCCTCAAAGAAGAGAGGGCGGTACTATAAATAACTTTATGGCAATAAATTTGATAACATCGCTAAACAGAGGAATTCTTCAAAAACCACAATTTAGTGAAACCGACCTGAGAAGAATGTGAACAATTTGAATAACCGCTGCTAAAGATATTGAAACTGAAATTAAAACTCTTCCAGTTGAAGAAACTCCAGAACCCAGATGGTTTCACTGGTGGTTTCCGCTGAGCATTTAAGGAAGAAGTAATACCACTAGTACACAAACCTTTCCAGAGAACAGATGAAGAGGAAATGCTTCCTGCCTTGTTTCATGAGGCCAGGAAAAACATGCTTCCAAAATAAGACAGCACATTACAAAAAATTTACAAGACCAGTACTTCTCATGAATATAATGAACTAAAATCCTAAACAAAATATGAGTGAACTGAACTTGATTGATGATCATCCAGCTCAAATCTATACTACTCTTAACTTCTCTGCTCCTCTGTTGACATTAGTTAGCGTTGTTAGCATGCAGCTCTCCCTTGAAATACAGGCACACGTGCGTGCTCAGTCATGGAGACTCTTAGCAACCCCAAGGACTGTACCCTGCCTCCATGGGATTTTCCAGGCAAGAATACTGGAATGGGTTGCCATTATCCTACTCCAGGGGATCNCAGCTCTCCCTTGAAATACAGGCGCACGTGCGTGCTCAGTCATGGAGACTCTTAGCAACCCCAAGGACTGTACCCTGCCTCCATGGGATTTTCCAGGCAAGAATACTGGAATGGGTTGCCATTATCCTACTCCAGGGGATCTTCCCAGCCCAGGGATCGAACGTGTGTCTCTTGAACCACCTTCATTGGCAGGAGGATTCTTAACCACTGCGCCACCTGGGAAGATAAAAAAGGACAATATATCATGATTAATTGGGATTATTCCAGGAATTCAAAGGTACCCTCTTGTGTAGCCAGTATTTAACATTTGAGAATAGATCACTGTAATTTGCCATATTAACATAACTAAAGAAGAAAAAAACCCATGTGATCATTCAATAGACATGGAAAAAGCATTTGACAAACATTAACACCCATTTACGATTCTTTAAAAAGTTCTCATCAAATTAAGAACAGAAGGGAACTTCAGGGTGGTAAAGGGCAACAGTTCAGTTCAGTGGCTCAGTCGTGTCCGACTCTTTGCGACCCCATGGACTGCAGCACACCAGGCCTCCCTGTTTATCACCAATTCCCAGAGCTTCCTCAAACTCATGTCCATTGAGTCAGTGATGCCATCGAACCATCTCATCCTTTGTCGTCCCCNATGATCCAGTGGATGTTGGCAATTTGATCTCTGGTTCCTCTGCCTTTTCTAAATCCAGTGTGAACACCTGGAAGTTCATGGTTCACGTATTGCTGAACCCTGGCTTGGAGAATTTTGAGCATTACTTTGCTAGCGTGTGAGATGAGTACAATTGTGCAGTAGTTTGAGCATTCTTTGGCTTTGCTTTTCTTTGGGATTGGAATGAAAACTGACCTTTTCCAGTCCTATGGCCACTGCTGAGTTTTCCAAATGTGTTGGCATATTGAGTACAGCACTTTCACAACATCATCTTTTAGATTTGAAATAGCTCAACTGGATTTCCATCACCTCCACTAGCTTTGTTCATAGTGATACTTTCTAAGGCCCGCTTGACATTGCATTCCAGGATGTCTGACTCTAGGTGAGTGATCACACCATCGTGGTTATCTGGGTCATGAAGATTTTTTTTGTACAGTTCTTCAGTGTATTCTTGCCACCTCTTCTTAACATTAATCTTCTATTAGGTCCATACCATTTCTGACTTTATTGAATCCATCTTTGCATGAACTGTTCCCTTGGTATCATTAATTTTCTTGAAGAGATCTCTAGTCTTTCCCATTCTTTTGTTTTCCTCTATTTCTTTGCACTGATTACTGAGGAAGGCTTTCTTATCTATCCTTGCTATTCTTTGGAACTCTGCATTCCAATGGGTATAGGTTTCCTTTTCTCCTTTGCATTTCACTTCTTTTCTTTTCTCAGCTATTCATAATGCCTCTTGAGACAACCATTTTGGCTTTTTGCATTTCTTTTTCTTGGGGGTGGTCTTGATCCCTGCCTCCTGTACAATGTCACGAACCTCCGTCCATAATTTTTCAGGCGCTCTCTCTATCAGATCTAATCCCTTGAATCTATTTGTCACTTCCACTGTATAATCGTAAGGGATTTGATTTAGGTCATACCTGAATGGTCTAGTGGTTTTCCCTACTTTCTTCAATTTAAGTCTGAATCTGGCAATAAGGAGTTCATGATCTGAGCCACAGTCAGCTCCTGGTCTTGTTTTTGCTAGATGTATAGAGCTTCTCCATCTTCGGCTGCAAAGAATATAATCAATCTGATTTCAGTGTTGACCATCTGGTAATGTCCATGTGCAGAGTCTTTTCTTGTGTTGTTGGAAGAGAGTGTTTGCTAAGACCAGTGTGTTCTCTTGGCAGAACTCTATTAGCCTTTGTCCTGCTTCATTCTGTTCTCCAAGGCCAAATTTACCTGTTACTCCAGTTATCTCTTGACTTCCTACATTTGAAGTCCAGTCCCCTGTAATTAAAAGGACATCTTTTGGGGGTGTTAGTTCCAGAAGGTTTTGTAGGTCTTCATAGAACCATTCAACTTCAGCTTCTCCAACATTACTGGTCGGGGCATAGACTTGGATTACTGTGATATTGAATGGTTTGTCTTGCAAACAAACACAGATCATTCTGCATTTTTGAGATTGCGTCCAAGTACTGTATTTTAGACTCTTTTCTTGACTCTGGTGGCTACTCCATTTCTTCTAAGGGATTCTTGCCCACAGTAGTAGATATAAAGGTCATGTGAGTTAAAGGGCAACAAGAGAAAACTAAAGCAAAGCTAGTATGATCATAGTGAATGTAAAATACTGAACAGGATCTGCTACGGTCAGTAACAATTCAAAGATACCCAAGAAATAAGAAAATAGCTTAGGTTTTTTTTTTTTTTTTAATTGACAAAAGACTTGAGCAAGCACTTAAAAAAAGAAAATATGACAGACCAACAGGTATATAAAAAGATACTGAGCACATAATAAGTCATCTGTGAAATACAAATGAAAACCAGAGTGAAAGAGATCCAACTATAGACTAAGAAACCACCTTAAACATAATAATACAAGCAGGTTAAAAGTTGAAGAGTAGAGAAAGACACGCCATTCAAAAGATGTTAATATCAGACAAAGTATACTTCAGAACAAGGAACATTATTGCGAACAAAGTGGTACATTACATGATAGGAGGGACCATTCAGCAAGATGCGTCAGTCCTCAGTATGTATACACTCAACATCAGAGCTTCAAAATGCATGCGGTAGAAATGGATAGAACTAAAGGGAGAAATGGGCAAAGCCATACTTATAATCACAGATTTTAATACTTCTCTCTATAATCCTGTAACAGAACAGTAGATTGACCACCATATCATGACACAGCTTCCAAATGGTCTACTGGGGTCCCTCTGGCCACCCCTCCAATCCATCTCCAGGGAGGAGCCAGAAATCACCCCCAGATGTACATCTAAGTCATGTCACTCAATCATGTCAAACAGACAGAAGATCAGTAAGATTATAAAAGAACAGAATAACACCATGAACAAACTGGATGTAATTAACGTTTGTAAAACACCTCACCCCCCCAATTGCATTCTTTTTAGTGAATTTGGAACATTCACCAAAATAGATGGTCCTGAACCAATTTTGAAATCATGCAGGGTAGAGTTTTGATCACAGGGAGTTGAATTAGAAACCAAAAACAGAAAGAGAACAGCAAAAAATCCTTGAATTATGCAACTGATTTCTAAATAATCCATGAGTTAAGAAAAGTGTTGCTTAGAGGGAAGTTTGTCACACTAGAAAAGAATTCTCACTTGCATAATCTAAACTCTGGAGGGGGTGATGCTTGCCGTGAGATCTGAGGGGTGAAAAGACTGTCAGGAGACGGCAGTGTGTTCCTGACTGAACAGGAGTGCAGGCAGGGAGGGCCTTGAGAGGAGAGGTGTGGGAAGGGGCGCTGGCATGGCTGAGCAGAGGGAGCGAGGAAGTGCAGGGTGGGACTGGGTGGGGGACACCATGTAAGAGCTTGTAAGCTGCGAGTTTCGTCTTTGTCCTAAAAACAGGAAAGCTGTTGGAAGAGAGTGACATAAGTTAGATGTACATCTGGAGGTGATTTCTGGCTCCTCCCTGGAGATGGGTTGGAAGGGTCGCCAGAGGGACCCCAGTAGACCATTTGGAAGCTGTGTCACTATATGGTGGTCAAAAGGCAGCAAGTGTCCACGCCTCCAAGAAAATGAAATCTGAAATCTGGAGCCATTTTGCCCAGAATTAAACCCAGGCTCCACCAGCTAAATGTAGGATGCTGACCAAATGACTCTACCTTGCTGTCTCTGGTGTACCTTCCTTAGGGTCAATGTGAAGACTAGATAAGTTAGTGTAAGTAAATCACTTAAAGCTAGACATCCTGGAGTGTGAAATTAAGTGCTAAGCTAGTGGAGGTGATGAAATTCCAGCTGAGCTATTTCAAATCCCAAAAGATGATGCTGTTAAAGTGTTGCACTCAATATGTCAGCATATTTGGAAAATTTAGCAGTGGCCACACGACTGGAAAAGGTCAGTTTTCATTCCATTCCCAAAGAAGGGCAATGCTGAAGAATGTTCATACTACCGCAGAATTGTGCTCATTTCATGTGCTAGAAAGGTTATGCTCAAAGTCCTTCAAGGTAGGCCTCAGCAGTATATGAATCAAGAACTTCCAGATGTACAAGCTGGATTTAGAGAAGGCAGAGGAACCACGGATCAAATTGCCAACATTCGTTGGCTCATAGAGAAAGCAAGGGAATTCCAGAAAAACATCTGCTTCATTCCTATGCTAAAGCCTTTGATTGTGTGGATCACAACAAACTGGAAAATTCTTAAAGAGATGGGAATACCAGACCACCTTACCTCTCCTGAGAAACCTGTGTGCAGTCAACAAGCAAGTTAGAACCAGACATGGAACAGCAGACTGGTTCCGTATTGGGAAAGGAGTATACCAAGGCTGTATATTGTCACCCTGCTTATTTAACCTATATGCAGAGTACATCATGTGAAATACTGGGCTGGTTGACCCACAAGTTGGAATCAAGATTGCCAGGAGAAATATCAACAACCTCAGATATACACCTGATACCACTCTAAAGGCAGAAAGTGAAGAGGAACTAAAGAGCTCTTGATGGAGGTGAAAAGGAGGGTGAAAAAGCTGACTTAAAACTCAACATTTAAACAACTAAGATCATGGCATCTGGTCCCATCACTTCATGGCAAGTAGAAGGAGAAAAAGTGGAATCAGTGGCGGATCTCATTTTCTTGGTCTCCAGAATTACTGCAGACAGTGACTGCAGTCATGAAATTAAGACGCTCCTTGGAAGAAAACCTATGACAGACCTAGACAGCATATCAAAAAACAGAGGCATCACTTTGCTGACAGGTCTGTTTAGTCAAAGGTATGGTTTTTCCAGTAGTCATGTATGGATATGAGAGTTGGACTATAAATAGGAAAGCTGAGCACCAAAGAACTGATGCTTTTGAACTGTGGTGCTGGAGAAGACTCTTGAGAGTCCCTTGGACTGCAAGGAGAGCCAACCAGTCTAGCCTAAAGGAGATCAGTCCTGGGTGTTCATTGGAGGGACTGATGCTGAAGCTCCAATACTTTGGCTACCTGATGCAAAGAGCCGACTCATTGGAAAAAAAACATGATGCTGGGAAAGATTGAAGGCAAAAGAAGGGGGCAAAAGACAGACAAAAGATGGTTTGTTAGCATCACCAACTCAATGGACATGAATCTGAATAAACTCTGGGAGATAGTGATGGACAGGGAGGGCTGAGAGTGGGACACGACTGAGAGACTGAACAGCGCAACCACAAAGCACTTAGACCACCCCATGCAACACCGTGAGATCACCAGACCGAGTGATGATAGAGAGTCGATGAGAGCAGCGGAGATGAGGGCTGTGGCTGGAGGCACATTCAGGAGGCTTCACTGGTCACAGGCTGAGTGTGGGGAGTGCGGGAGCGCGGGGCGTCAGGCGTGAAGCTGGGTCTCTGACTCCCACGTCTGGGTGGATGGTGGGGATCCGCCATGAGGTAGAGAGCAGTGATAGCAGGCCAGGTGTGGAGGAGTTCTCGGGTTTATCTTGGTCCCTGCTGAGTATACTTATTTAAAAAAAAATTTTTTTTTTAATTTTGTATTGTGGTATAGCCAATTAACACACAATGGTATGATAGTGTTAGGTGAACAGTGAAATGACTCAGCCATGCACAGACATGCATCCATTCTCCCCCAAACCTCCCTGTGCTGCCTGTGACAGTGAGCAGAGTTCCCTGTGCTGGTCCTTGTTGGTGACCCACTCTAAACCCAGCAGTGTGCACATGGACCTTCCACACTCCCTAACCATCCCCTCCCGCTCCCATCCCCCCAGCAGCCACAGCTCGTTCTCGAAGTCTGTGAGTCTGTTTCTGTCTTGTAAGTTCATTTGTATGATTCTTTTCAGAATCCACATAGGGTGGATGTCATACAACACTTCTCCCTCTCTGTCTGACTGACCACGTGGTGTGACACTCTCTTGGTCCCCCCGTGTTGCGGCAAATGGCATTATTTCATTCCTTTTTGATGGTTGAGTGATGTTCCGTTGTGTATATATCTCACATCTTCCTTATCCATTCCTCTGTTGGTGGGGCTTTACCTGTAGCTCACCGGTAAATAATCTGCCGGAAATGCAGGAGGACTGGGTTCAGTCCCTGGGCTGGGAAGATCCCCTGGAGGAGGGCATGGCCACCCACTCTGGTATTCTTGCCAGGAAAATCCCGTGGACAGAGGTGCCTGGTGGGCTGCGGTCCCTGGGGAGCAGGCCGTAACTGAGAGACAGCACGGTCGTGGGCATCTGGTTGCTTCCATGTCCTGGCTATTGTAAATAGCGATGCAGTGAGCACTGGGGCACACACCTGTTTTCAGATCATGTTTCTCTCTGGCTATATCCCAGGGGTGGGATTGCAGGGCCATATGGTAGCTCTGCTTTTAGTTTTAAGTAACCTCTATTATGGCAGAAAGTGAGGAGAAACTAAAAAGCCTCTTGATGAGAGTGAAAGTGGAGAGTGAAAAAGTTGGCTTAAAGCTCAACATTCAGAAAATGAAGATCATGGCATCCAGTCCCATCACTTCATAGGAAATAGATGGGGAAACAGTGGAAACAGTGTCAGACTTTATTTTGGGGGCTCCAAAATCACTGCAGATGGTGAGTGCAGCCATGAAATTAAAAGACGCTTACTCCTTGGAAAAAAGTTATGACCAACCTAGAGAGCATATTCAAAAGCAGAGACTTCACTTTGCCAACAGAGGTCCATCTAGTCAAGGCTATGGTTTTTCCAGTGGTCTTGGATGGATGTGAGAGTTGGACTGTGAAGAAAGCTGAGCACCGAAGAATTGATGCTTTTGAACTTTGGTGTCGGAGAAGAGTCTTGAGAGTCCCTTGGACTGCAAGGAGATCCAGCCAGTCCGTTCTGAAGGAGATTAGCGGGATTTCTTTGGAGGGAATGATGCTGAAGCTGAAACTCCAGTACTTTGGTCACCTCATGCGAAGTTGACTCATTGGAAAAAACTCTGATGCTGAGAGGGATTGGGGGCAGGAGGAGAAGGGGATGACAGAGGATGAGATGGCTGGATGGCATCACCGACTCAATGGATGTGAGTCTGAGTGAACTCTAGGAGTTGGTGATGGACAGGGAGGCCTGGTGTTCTGCGATTCACAGGGTCACAAAGAGTCAGACACGACTGAACTGAACTGATACTGTTCTCCATAGTAGCTGCACCAATTTATATTCCCACCAACTGTGTAGGAGGTTCCCTTCTCTCCACACTTTCTCCAGCATGTATTGGGCTTCCTAGGCAACACAGTGGTAAAAAATCTACCTGTCAATGCAGGAGACTCAAGAAATGTGGGTTCGATCACTGGGTGTGGAAAATCCCCTGGAGTAGGACATGGCAACCCATCCAGTATTCTTACCTGGGAAATCCCATGGACAGAGGAGCCTGGTGGGCCCCAGTCCAAGGGGCTGCAGAGAGTCAGACGAGAGCACACACCTCAGCTAAGAATATACTCACTCACAGCTCAAGGAAAGCGCCTTTGCTTCATCTGAACCGCACAAAACCACTGCCATGAGGAACCACTAGGTGTCATCAGTGTTCAAGAAGACATGAACCGCTTTCTTCTAAGATCTGGTTCCATACTTCTTGCTCTCTCTCTCACTGTTCTTACACATGACAACATAAAATAATGACTGGAATTTTATTTTAACTAATATATCAAAATCATAGAAGTTATTTTATATAAAAATAATAGAGGTTAGTTTATGAAGCAAATTTATGTCAAATTTTCCAAATCATGGAGTTATAGAATGTATTTAATGGTTACATGCTCATTCTATTTATTTGGGCTTCCCTGGCACCTGGTAAAGAATTTGTCTCTAACGTGGGAGACCCAGGTTTTATCCCTGGGTTGGGAAGATCCCCTGGGGAAGGGAATGGCAACCCACTTCAGTATTCTTGCCTGGAGAATCTATTTACTTAAGAATACTTCTTTAGTAAATTTAAGCCAAGTCACAAATAGAAAGCACTGCTTCCAATAATGACTGAATAAGCTCCTCTCCAAACAACTAACCTAGTGATACCAGCAGTAAATTTTGGGTAATATACAAAAAGCCACTCCCTCAAGTCTCTGACAAGCATCCCAAAGCAGATGGATCCTGGAGGGAAATCTTAACTCTTGAGCCTGTTGTTTTATTTTTTCCTTCCTTCCCTTTCTTTTTCATTCCTGTTTTCTTTTTTCTGTCTTCCTATTTGTTACTTAAACATTTTTTTTTTAGAACTCCGTTCTGAAGTGCCTGCCGTGTTATTGAGTGGCTCTCTGTGTACAGCTTTTTCAGTAGTTGAACTAAAATAAGTAGATATTATTTTATATCTGCATAACTTCCCCCAGTCTGCTTGTCAACATCCCAGTTCAAGTGATCAGAAGAAACTTTAACCCTCTCACTGCTTTATAATTATCTTAAGAATTTCCTCTGCATACATTGAGAACCGCATCACACGGTATGATAATTTTGCTTCAACCATTAAGCTTTACTCCAGTTGCAGAGAGCAGGGGCTGCTCATTGCCGTGTGCGGGCTTCTCGTTGCCGTGTGTGGGCTTCTCGTCGAGGTGCCTTCTCTCGCTGCAGAGCAGAGACTCTCGGCTGCGGGGCCCTCAGCAGTTTCCGCACGTGGGCTCCGTAGTCTGAGCCCCGGCCTCTGAAGCTCAAGCTTAGCAGTTGTGGTGCGTGGGCTTAGTGGGATTTTCCGGGATCAGGGCTTGAATCCTGTCTCCTGCATTGGCAGGCAGATTCTTTGCCACTGAGCCCCTAGGGAAGCCCTCCCTTTGCTTTTGCTCTTCCCATTGTTCTTCCTTCCTTCCTGATACTCAGAGATTCCTTCTTTTATCGTGTTCTTTTCTATTTAGAGAACTTCCTTTAACTATTCTCTTAGGGTAGGTCTGCTGGCTATAGATTCTCCTAGTTTTTCTTTATCTGAGAAAGCCTGCTTTCCCTTTATTCATGGTGGGTATTTTCACTATATATAGAACTCTAGGTTGGTAGTTCTTTAAGCACTTGAAAAATATTGTTCCGCTTCACTGGAGTTGACTTTACCCTTAGGGGTGAATCTGCGTGGTGTTCCCCTCTCACTGCTTTCAGGATATTGTGTTTAGTTTTTAGACGTTTGTATACTTTGTCATGGATTTCTTGGACTTAGGCTGTTTCGGGCTTTCTCAGCTTCTGAAACTGTAGGCTTATGTCTTTTGCCAGATTTGGGGATTTTTCAGCCATTATTTTCTCAAATGCTTTTCCAGCTCTAAACTCCCTTCCCTTCTGGGATTCAGATAGCATGGACATTAGATCTTTTGTTACAATCTCGGAGGTTCCTGAGGCTGTGACCATTTTCTTTCCATCTATTCTATTCAGTTGTACAGACTGTAATTTCTGTTGGCCTGTCTTCAAGCTCACTGATTCTTTTCTATTCTGTGGCTGCGTCTATTTAGTGAATTGTGTGGGTGTATGTGTCTGTTTTCAGACTTGGGGTTCTCTGGTGGCTCGGATGGTTAAGAAGCTACCTGCAATACAGGAGACCCAGGTTCAATCCCTGGGTCAGGAAGATCCAGGGGAAGAACCTGGAGAAGGAAATGGCAACACACTCCCGTATTCTTGTCTGGGAAATCTCATGGACAGAGGAGCCTGCTGGCTGAGTGACTAACACTTTCACTTTCGTTGTATTTTTCAGTTCTAGAATTTCCATTAGGGTCCTCTTTCTTTTTCTTTTTTTTGTTAAAATTTCCTTATTTCTTTCTTGAAACTGCGTATTTCTTTCTATATTTTAAATTTATTTTAAGCATCTCCATAGTTGTTTATTGAAGCATTTTTAGATGACTGCTTTAAAATGCTTTTCAAATAATTCCAACATCAGTCATCTTAGTGTTGGTATCTTTTTTTTTAACTTTTAACTTTATATTGGAATATAGCTGATTAACCATGTTGTGATGGTTTCAGGTGGATAGCAAAGGGACTCAGCCATACATACACAGGTATCCATTCTCCCCCAAACGCCCCTCCCATGCAGGCTGCCACAAGACACTGAGCAGAGTTAGTGTTGTTATCTTTTGATTCTTTTCTTACTTAAGTTGAGATTTTCCTGGTATTTGGTATAATGAATGACTTTTTCTTTAACAATTGTATCCTAGACATTTGAGAGCTGGGAGTCTGGATCTTGATAAGGTTTGCCCCTATTGTAGCACAGTGATGCCATTCCTGCCAGGTGAGAGCGAGGCCGCCTCCTGGCCTCTGCACACACCTCTGGGGAAAGGCGTGTCTCCTTACGCTGGGACCCTGATGAGGCTCAGGCTCCTCTGTAGGCCTCCAGTGATAGCACTTGCCGTGTCATTCCTTAGGACCTGTGGTCGCTAGCCAGCCCACTTTCCTTTCCCCACTCTGGACGTTACAAGAGGATAAAAATAAGGTTTCTGAATTTCACTACATTAAATTTTCCATCAAAAAGAGAACTGTAAACAAATAATGAACTCTATGCTATGCATGTTGACATATTTAGAGAAAAGTTTACTTATGTCTGCAAGTTTGTAGTGTATCAAAAAATAAGATGAATTGATGGATGGCTAGATGGCATATGTGACAAAGCAAGTGAAGTATAATGTGGATGGCAGAATCTAGGTGATAAGCTTCAGGTGGACTCTAAGTTTCTTTTAACTTGTCTGATATATTTGACACGTTTTATAATCAACCATCATTGTATGTTTCATCCTTAAACAGTGATTGAAAAGCCTTAAGAACTCAGTAAGAAATAATACATCAAGAAACTATATACCTATTTTGCCAATAATAAGAAATAGAAAATAAATCTAAATCTCACATTTGACTCTTATCTTTGAACATTATAATCTTCCAATTTGCTTATTCTTTTTCCTTTTACATGCATTTTACACTACAATCTGACTTTTATCGAAATTAGCAATATCTGTTAAATTAGGAACTATTTCAAATACATAGAAACATACAGAAAAAAAAAATAGCTATCCCTGGCCTTGTCACCTAGTTCTTGTGAAGCCTCTCAGTTTGCAGTGTGTAAATTTCTAGGCTTGCTACTTAGCTGTAGATTATTCTCATAAATCTAAAATTAGTCTGTATTTCTATATTCCTCATTAACACACCAAGATACTCACATACTTTAATTCCCCACTGCCCCACCTTGTTATCATTGCACATAAAATGCTCCTGTGGGCCATATTTCTTGAAAGATCAGTTAGACCTTAAGTTTCTCCTAATTTTCTGGTTAATCTCTCTCAGATATTAAGTATTTCACTTAGTACAGTTTATTATTAGTGTAGAAATCTGAGTCTGAATTCATTTGTCAGTTCTTCTGTTGTTTTATAAGTGTTATAACACTTGGCTTTGTCAATCACTGTTCCCCTACCCCCGAGCACACTTCTTACCCTCCTCCTCAGCTTTTACTTTGTGGTGCTCATCAGCGCCAGGCAGATTTGTTCACTTTTCATGAGTCTGTTTGGTTATTTCTCTTGCCAATTCCATGAACAAGGGATACTTGTCAGT
Organism: Raphicerus campestris; assembly: GCA_006410735.1. NCBI lineage: Eukaryota > Metazoa > Chordata > Mammalia > Artiodactyla > Bovidae > Raphicerus > Raphicerus campestris. The sequence continues at coordinate 1,360,833 of SJYW01010954.1, forward strand.
TGTGTTCACTGCTGTATATTTCCAGTGCCTAGAACAGTACTGGTTTACAAAAATATCTCAATTATATGTTACATGAACAAACAAATGGGTATTTCAAAGGGATAATGAAGTGCCCGAGGATTATAGCGAAGCTTGGAGCAGACGGGACCGCTCACGAGGCTGCTTGTATATGGTTATGTATAAGGGTATGTTTGAAATAGCACTGTTAACGTAATGAGGTGTGTAGAGGATCAGTATGATTTACTGTTGGCTTAATTCCTTCAGCTGGTAAAGAATCTGCCTGCAACGCAGGAGACCCCGGTTCAATTCCTGGGTCGGGAGGATCCACTGGAGAACAGATAGGCTACCCACTCTAGTATTCCTGGGCCTCCCTGGTGGCTCAGATGGTAGAGAATCCGCCTGCAGTGAAGGAGACCTGTGTTTGACCCCTGGGTTGGGAAGATCCCCTGGAGAAGGGAACAGCTACCCTCTCCAGTATTCTGGCCTGGAGAATTCCATGGACTGTATAGTCCATGGGGTAGCAAAGAGTCAGACACAACTGAGCGACTTTCACTTTCACTTTAGTTTGTTCCTCAAGGGCTTCCCTGGTGGCTCATATGGTAAAGAATCCGCCTGCAATATAGGAGACATTGCCTCGATCCCTGGGTCAGGAAGATCCCCTGGAGAAGGAAATGGCAACCTACTCCAGTGTTCTTGCCTGAAGAATCCCATGGATAGAGGAGCCTCCTGGGCTACAGTCCATGGGGTTGCAAAGAGTCAGACACGACTGAGTGACTAACACAAGTTTGCTCCTCAAGGAAGCCCTGCCAGGCTCACCTTTCCCCACCCTTCTCTTGTTTCCCTCCACTGGGCCCCTGCCCCGCCCAGTCGCCCAGCTCTTCAGCCCAACATATTCCTTTTCGTGAAGATGTGGGATGGTCTCAGCGATGGCCACACTTCAGCTTGCCGGTTACCCAAGGCCCCATGGACCCACCCACACCCCCTCCCATTCCAGGATCATTCACATGTTCCCTTTTGTTAATCATTTTTAAAGTTATGTGTGTAGTTGATGTAAAAAGAAAAAAGAAATACAGAATCACCCAAAGAAGAAATATACCCACCTTTCCCTCTGCTCCGCTGTGCACTGTTTGGAGCATGGAGGTGGTGAAGTTCCAACAGTGTGATTCCAAATGGGAAAATCTCATTTCAGGTTCTGAGCAACATTCACACAGTCAGGGCCACGTGGCAACCTAAGAAGCCCCAAACATGGACCTTTTCTCCCCAGGTAAGGAATCTGTTGAGTGAATTGAGTGAAACATGAGTTTCTTTTACCCATTAAGTATTATGCAATTAGTTTCTAAGGTAAGATTATCAACATGTATTTGGTAATACACTTTGGTGTATTTGGTGTTGCTGGAGAAGACTCTTGAAGAGTCCCTTGGACAGCAAGGAGATCAAACCAGCCAATCCTAAAGGAAATCAACCCTGAATATTCATTGGAAGGACTGATGCTGAAATTAAAGCTCTAGTACTTTGGCCACCTGATGCAAAGAGCTGACTCTTTGGAAAAGACCCTGGTGCTGAGGGCAGGAGGAGAAGGAAGTGACGGAGGATAAGATGGTTGCATGGCATCACTGACTCAATGGACATGAGTTTGAGCAAACTCCGGGAGATAGTGAAGAAAAGAGAAACCTGGCGTGCTGCCTTTGATGGGGTTGCAAAGAGCAGAACACAACTGAGTGACTGAAAAGAACAACATATTCCTGAAATTACGTGTTTTTATCTAACACAGAATATATGGTGCCAGGCTTGAACCTTTAGATTATTTAATGTTCTCGGAGGACTTTGATAAAAATCACTCATATTTCTGCTTCACCAAAGTTACCATGCCTATGAATCATCTCATTCAATGAATCACAAGGTTCAAGTTTAGAAAATTCTCTCTGATGGAAAATGAAAACAAAAAGAGAAACCTTAAAAGAGACTCTTAGCAGTTCTTAAGAAGTGTTTTTTTAAAAAATGCAGTCTCCAGCTATGCTCAGGAGAGCTGTGCTTTCTTCAAATAAACTCATGGGTGACGGCTGGGGAGCCCATCATCCCTTGATATCCAGGGACTGTCAAGATTGAGACAAACAAAGACAGGAATGAGGTTAAGCGGCTTCAAGCCACTGAGTCAGTGTCATATAGATGCTGGGGAGATGAAGATGTCTTTATGTTCTTTTAATAATATTAGTTGTCTATAGTTCTGTTTACTTTTTTCCACCTCCAATTTCATTGCTTCCTTCCCACGGTTCACTCCCTTGTGTCACTGACCCCAAGAACCCTTCATTAAACTTCTCCTATTGCATCAAGGGATCTCAGAGCAAGCTAGAGGCTCACCACGTGGGCACAGCACTGGGAGGAGCCCAGCCACCTCGCCTGTGGGCTGCACAGGTCCACACTTGTCCACAGCACCAACCCCCCAAGTCCAGTGTGATCTTTTTTTTTTTTTAATGTGAACCATTTTAAAGTCTTTATTGAATTTGTGACAACATTGCTTCTGTTTTTTTGTTTTGGTTTCTCATCGAGAGGCATGTGGTCTGAGCTCCCCGACCAAGGATTAAACCCACACCCTCTGCATGGGAAGGTGAAGTCTTAACCTTCTGGACCACCGGAGAAGTCCTCCAGTTTGGTCTTTTAAGCATCCTTCCACATTCATTTTGACCCAACAACTTTTCTGATGTTCTCCTGGATATAAAGATGAAGTGATGGAAGGGATAGCTAGTACGTATAGGTTCCTTTGTGAGTGAAGTTAACCGTCTGTCCTTAGGTGTGAGGCATGCTTCCTGGGCACTGTGGGAGCTTCTGTGTTGGTGCAGGAGAGACAGGCACATAAACAGCGCCAGTATCCTCTGTGTGTGGAGCTTGGCCGCGTGCTGGGCACCGAGGCAGCCGCTAGGTGCATCTTCTCATTGAATCCTTAGAGTCACTCCGTGCAGTGGGTGCTACTGGCAGCTACGACGTAGGCAGAGTGTAACAGCTGTGGGGCTCCTGGTACTGTGGAACCATAGAGAAGCAGGTTTTATGGAAGAGAAACTGATCTTGAAGGATGTGTGGGATTTTATAGGCAAGAAAGAGGGATGTTGTGGTCCAGGGAGAGTGAAAGGAAAGGAAACTTTCCAAGGCCTGCCTCAGGGAAGCTGGGCAAGTGTGTATGCAGGTTGTAATTTTAGTCCTGTCTGCAAAGCACAGTGGTTAATGTAAATATCTCATCAGGAACTTGCCTGGTGGTCCAGTGGTTAGAACTCCAAGCTTCCACTGCAAGGGGCACAGGTTTGACTCCTGGTTGGGGGTCTAAAATTCCGTGTGCCATGCAGTATCCCCCCTCCCCTCCAAAAATCTTATCGCATATCAAACTGTGTTTGCAGTACCTCCAAAGCCCTCGGTACAGTGCTTGTTTTGCGTTAGCTTCTTCTCTAAGCAAAGAGTAAGTGAACGTAAAGGTAGTTTTCTTTAGCACAAAAATTACATTTTAAAATTTCAAACCTTTGGTATAGATAAGTCCAATCCATCTGCTTTTTGTTTCCTTTAAAAGACCTTGAGGACTTCGCTGATGGTCCAGTGGTTGAAATTTGGCCTTGCAGTGCGGGGCCTGTGGGTTCAATCCCTGGTCAAGGAGCTAGGACCCCACAGGTCTCGCAACCAGAAAAGCAAAACATAAAACATAAGCTATATTGTAACAAATTCAATAAAGACTTTAAAAGTGGTCTACATTTTTAAAAAATCTTAAAAGAAAAAAGATCTTTATTATGATGCAGATGATAGAGCTGAAGTGTCCTGCTTTTAAAAAAGTTTATTTTATTGAGGTGTAATTGATTTACAGTGTGTACTAGTTACTGCTGTACAACAAAGCAACTAGGTTACACGTGTACATTCAGTCTTTCTCCTATTCTTTCCTGTTATGGTTTATCACAGGGTAGTGACTCTGGCGCCCTGCCCGACAGCAGGACCTCGGTGCTTTTTCTCCCCTCCGTTCTCCACGTTTCTTAGTAACCTCCGTTTTCTGCATTGTTTCAGGTTACTGGCATCTTGCCCTGCCTGCTTGATGGCGACTGTTTCATCAGATCCAATTCTTCCTCTCCAGATCTTGGAATATTATTTGAACTTGGAATTTCTTATATTCGCAATGTATGTCAGTTGAAAGATGAAGCTTTCTGATTATCAGTTAAAAGGGAAATTTTTTTTCTAAATGTCTGTTCTTAGTAACAATAATTGAGATTTTTTTGTGTAATAGAATATTAACCTCTTAAGGAATGGGAGTGGCAGTGATTCTAATTTTTTTTTAAATGATGCTGCTCTTCAGTAGCATTTAAAGCAAGTCTTTTTCTTTGTATTTATAGCTAGAGTGAACGCCAGTGCTTTGTAAGAATGAAGATTTGAAAAAGATGGGACTTTACAGGAGGTGATAGATGCTCAGTGGCTTTCCAGCACAGAGCTGTACCTCTGTCCTTGAGGGTCAGAGNATTAAAGCTCTAGTACTTTGGCCACCTGATGCAAAGAGCTGACTCTTTGGAAAAGACCCTGGTGCTGAGGGCAGGAGGAGAAGGAAGTGACGGAGGAGAAGATGGTTGCATGGCATCACTGACTCAATGGACATGAGTTTGAGCAAACTCCGGGAGATAGTGAAGAACAGAGAAACCTGGCGTGCTGCCTTTGATGGGGTTGCAAAGAGCAGAACACAACTGAGTGACTGAAAAGAACAACATATTCCTGAAATTACGTGTTTTTATCTAACACAGAATATATGGTGCCAGGCTTGAACCTTTAGATTATTTAATGTTCTCGGAGGACTTTGATAAAAATCACTCATATTTCTGCTTCACCAAAGTTACCATGCCTATGAATCATCTCATTCAATGAATCACAAGGTTCAAGTTTAGAAAATTCTCTCTGATGGAAAATGAAAACAAAAAGAGAAACCTTAAAAGAGACTCTTAGCAGTTCTTAAGAAGTGTTTTTTTAAAAAATGCAGTCTCCAGCTATGCTCAGGAGAGCTGTGCTTTCTTCAAATAAACTCATGGGTGACGGCTGGGGAGCCCATCATCCCTTGATATCCAGGGACTGTCAAGATTGAGACAAACAAAGACAGGAATGAGGTTAAGCGGCTTCAAGCCACTGAGTCAGTGTCATATAGATGCTGGGGAGATGAAGATGTCTTTATGTTCTTTTAATAATATTAGTTGTCTATAGTTCTGTTTACTTTTTTCCACCTCCAATTTCATTGCTTCCTTCCCACGGTTCACTCCCTTGTGTCACTGACCCCAAGAACCCTTCATTAAACTTCTCCTATTGCATCAAGGGATCTCAGAGCAAGCTAGAGGCTCACCACGTGGGCACAGCACTGGGAGGAGCCCAGCCACCTCGCCTGTGGGCTGCACAGGTCCACACTTGTCCACAGCACCAACCCCCCAAGTCCAGTGTGATCTTTTTTTTTTTTTAATGTGAACCATTTTAAAGTCTTTATTGAATTTGTGACAACATTGCTTCTGTTTTTTTGTTTTGGTTTCTCATCGAGAGGCATGTGGTCTGAGCTCCCCGACCAAGGATTAAACCCACACCCTCTGCATGGGAAGGTGAAGTCTTAACCTTCTGGACCACCGGAGAAGTCCTCCAGTTTGGTCTTTTAAGCATCCTTCCACATTCATTTTGACCCAACAACTTTTCTGATGTTCTCCTGGATATAAAGATGAAGTGATGGAAGGGATAGCTAGTACGTATAGGTTCCTTTGTGAGTGAAGTTAACCGTCTGTCCTTAGGTGTGAGGCATGCTTCCTGGGCACTGTGGGAGCTTCTGTGTTGGTGCAGGAGAGACAGGCACATAAACAGCGCCAGTATCCTCTGTGTGTGGAGCTTGGCCGCGTGCTGGGCACCGAGGCAGCCGCTAGGTGCATCTTCTCATTGAATCCTTAGAGTCACTCCGTGCAGTGGGTGCTACTGGCAGCTACGACGTAGGCAGAGTGTAACAGCTGTGGGGCTCCTGGTACTGTGGAACCATAGAGAAGCAGGTTTTATGGAAGAGAAACTGATCTTGAAGGATGTGTGGGATTTTATAGGCAAGAAAGAGGGATGTTGTGGTCCAGGGAGAGTGAAAGGAAAGGAAACTTTCCAAGGCCTGCCTCAGGGAAGCTGGGCAAGTGTGTATGCAGGTTGTAATTTTAGTCCTGTCTGCAAAGCACAGTGGTTAATATAAATATCTCATCAGGAACTTGCCTGGTGGTCCAGTGGTTAGAACTCCAAGCTTCCACTGCAAGGGGCACAGGTTTGACTCCTGGTTGGGGGTCTAAAATCCCGTGTGCCATGCAGTATCCCCCCTCCCCTCCAAAAATCTTATCGCATATCAAACTGTGTTTGCAGTACCTCCAAAGCCCTCGGTACAGTGCTTGTTTTGCGTTAGCTTCTTCTCTAAGCAAAGAGTAAGTGAACGTAAAGGTAGTTTTCTTTAGCACAAAAATTACATTTTAAAATTTCAAACCTTTGGTATAGATAAGTCCAATCCATCTGCTTTTTGTTTCCTTTAAAAGACCTTGAGGACTTTGCTGATGGTCCAGTGGTTGAAATTTGGCCTTGCAGTGCGGGGCCTGTGGGTTCAATCCCTGGTCAAGGAGCTAGGACCCCACAGGTCTCGCAACCAGAAAAGCAAAACATAAAACATAAGCTATATTGTAACAAATTCAATAAAGACTTTAAAAGTGGTCTACATTTTTAAAAAATCTTAAAAGAAAAAAGATCTTTATTATGATGCAGATGATAGAGCTGAAGTGTCCTGCTTTTAAAAAAGTTTATTTTATTGAGGTGTAATTGATTTACAGTGTGTACTAGTTACTGCTGTACAACAAAGCAACTAGGTTACACGTGTACATTCAGTCTTTCTCCTATTCTTTCCTGTTATGGTTTATCACAGGGTAGTGACTCTGGCGCCCTGCCCGACAGCAGGACCTCGGTGCTTTTTCTCCCCTCCGTTCTCCACGTTTCTTAGTAACCTCCGTTTTCTGCATTGTTTCAGGTTACTGGCATCTTGCCCTGCCTGCTTGATGGCGACTGTTTCATCAGATCCAATTCTTCCTCTCCAGATCTTGGAATATTATTTGAACTTGGAATTTCTTATATTCGCAATGTATGTCAGTTGAAAGATAAAGCTTTCTGATTATCAGTTAAAAGGGAAATTTTTTTTCTAAATGTCTGTTCTTAGTAACAATAATTGAGATTTTTTTGTGTAATAGAATATTAACCTCTTGAGGAATGGGAGTGGCAGTGATTCTAATTTTTTTTTAAATGATGCTGCTCTTCAGTAGCATTTAAAGCAAGTCTTTTTCTTTGTATTTATAGCTAGAGTGAACGCCAGTGCTTTGTAAGAATGAAGATTTGAAAAAGATGGGACTTTACAGGAGGTGATAGATGCTCAGTGGCTTTCCAGCACAGAGCTGTACCTCTGTCCTTGAGGGTCAGAGTGCCCATAACCTTGTAAACAGGGGTTCTAATGAAAGGACCTGGCAGAGAGGTCATTTTTATTAAGGGAACATTAGAAATTTGGATTAACTCACATCATATAAACTCTTGAATCAGCAGATGTGGGTCTGTGGTACTATGCTCCGTATTTTAACAATAGCTTCGCAGGTGTGCTATGTGTGCTTGGCTTCATGGTAACCCAGAGAGCCGGCTGTTAAATTCCATTAGTNTAGTTTTCTTTAGCACAAAAATTACATTTTAAAATTTCAAACCTTTGGTATAGATAAGTCCAATCCATCTGCTTTTTGTTTCCTTTAAAAGACCTTGAGGACTTCGCTGATGGTCCAGTGGTTGAAATTTGGCCTTGCAGTGCGGGGCCTGTGGGTTCAATCCCTGGTCAAGGAGCTAGGACCCCACAGGTCTCGCAACCAGAAAAGCAAAACATAAAACATAAGCTATATTGTAACAAATTCAATAAAGACTTTAAAAGTGGTCTACATTTTTAAAAAATCTTAAAAGAAAAAAGATCTTTATTATGATGCAGATGATAGAGCTGAAGTGTCCTGCTTTTAAAAAAGTTTATTTTATTGAGGTGTAATTGATTTACAGTGTGTACTAGTTACTGCTGTACAACAAAGCAACTAGGTTACACGTGTGCATTCAGTCTTTCTCCTATTCTTTCCTGTTATGGTTTATCACAGGGTAGTGACTCTGGCGCCCTGCCCGACAGCAGGACCTCGGTGCTTTTTCTCCCCTCCGTTCTCCACGTTTCTTAGTAACCTCCGTTTTCTGCATTGTTTCAGGTTACTGGCATCTTGCCCTGCCTGCTTGATGGCGACTGTTTCATCAGATCCAATTCTTCCTCTCCAGATCTTGGAATATTATTTGAACTTGGAATTTCTTATATTCGCAATGTATGTCAGTTGAAAGATAAAGCTTTCTGATTATCAGTTAAAAGGGAAATTTTTTTTCTAAATGTCTGTTCTTAGTAACAATAATTGAGATTTTTTTGTGTAATAGAATATTAACCTCTTGAGGAATGGGAGTGGCAGTGATTCTAATTTTTTTTTAAATGATGCTGCTCTTCAGTAGCATTTAAAGCAAGTCTTTTTCTTTGTATTTATAGCTAGAGTGAACGCCAGTGCTTTGTAAGAATGAAGATTTGAAAAAGATGGGACTTTACAGGAGGTGATAGATGCTCAGTGGCTTTCCAGCACAGAGCTGTACCTCTGCCTTGAGGGTCAGAGTGCCCATAACCTTGTAAACAGGGGTTCTAATGAAAGGACCTGGTAGAGAGGTCATTTTTATTAAGGGAACATCAGAAATTTGGATTAACTCACATCATATAAACTCTTGAATCAGCAGATGTGGGTCTGTGGTACTATGCTCCGTATTTTAACAATAGCTTCGCAGGTGTGCTATGTGTGCTTGGCTTCATGGTAACCCAGAGAGCCGGCTGTTAAATTCCATTAGTGGCGTTAGGCTGTCCTTTCATTTCTTTTTTAAAAACTTACTCACTCATTGTTTATTTCTGGCTGCGCTGGGTCTCCTGGGCTGTGGGTGGGCTTCCTATGGCTGTGGTGGGCGGGGCTGCTCCGCGTTTGGTCTCTCGCTGCGGCGGCGGCGGCTCCTCTTGTTCTGGAGCACAGGCTCAGTAGTAGCTGCAGCGCGTGGGCTCAGCGGTGGGGGCGCACAGGCTCAGTTTCTCCGTGGCATACGGAATCTTCCCGGAGCAGGGATCAAACCCATGTCCCCGCGTTGGCAGATGGGTTCTCACTGTGCCACCAGGGAAGTCCTGCCCTTGCATCTCTTTAAGGCACATTCATCCATGTGTGTTGTTGTGTAGGACAGGAGCGAGGAGCGGGACCCCCAGGTGAATGCACTGGACTCTGACGATTGACGGGGGCAGGGGGTGAAGTTCTGAGCAGGGAGCCCCTTCAATGACTTAATTGACTCATTCCATTTTTTACTGAGACCCGAAGCCTCCTACTCGCNAGCGGGACCCCCAGGTGAATGCACTGGACTCTGACGATTGACGGGGGCAGGGGGTGAAGTTCTGAGCAGGGAGCCCCTTCAATGACTTAATTGACTCATTCCATTTTTTACTGAGACCCGAAGCCTCCTACTCGCACATAGTGTTGATGTGATCTAGGATCATTTCCCAGCATATTTATATCACTCAAGAAACGAGAGCAGCAGTCGTCCTAGCATCAGGCTTAGGGTTTTTTCAGGATCGACTTAACAAGGTAAGATTTTCACTTGACATCCTGCCTTTACCATCTGCCCTGCAAGTCCTGTGGGCCTCCCTGGCTTTCACTTTATTTTCTTGTGAAGAACTTTTTAGTTCTAAAGGCAAATACTAGTTTTATTCCTTTTAGGAGAACTTGGTATGTGCTTATAGATTTGACTGATTCAGACATGAAGGTTCATGCCCAGTTTTATTTTCTAGTCCACTGGTGAAAGAGGAGAGTTGAGCTGTGGCTGGGTGTTTCTGAAACTTTTTGACACCACTGGAATTCCTATTCCAGCAAAGTAAGTTGGGTTTACATATTCCCTCCAAGTGGATAATTTTGTGGAAATTCATTTTTTAGAATCTAGACCCTTCAGGTTTCCAGAAGTTTCACATTTCAGTAGCTTGATGGGTGAGGGCTTTTTAACATTGATTTTAATGCTCTTTGGGGGCTTCCGTGGTGGCTCAAATAGTAAAGAATCTGCCTGCAATGCAGGAGACCCAGATTCAACCCCTGGGTCAGGAAGAGCCCCTGGAGGAGNAGAGGATAACCCTAGGGTTATTTAGGATAACCCTAAATGAGCTTTCTTTCTCATTTACCAATGAATGAGACATAAATAAAATGTCTGTGAATGGGCTTGTGCTGAAATAATGTTCCCCCGCCGCCTCCACTGTGACGGCGTCGCATGCACTGTGTGCTTTTCTTTTGTAGGACTTACAAGCTCTTCTTGAACGGAGGCACCCCCTATGAAAAAGGTGTTGAAGTGGACCCTTCAGTATCCAGAAGAGGTACCACTTTCTCTCTGTTGCTTTCTTCCCTTTCCTTAAAGATTAAACAAGCAGAAGATGCATCAAAGACAGCTATAGTCTAAAAAGCCTAACACTTTTCACCTGAATTCACATTTTTAAAAGTACGTCATTTGATATTAAAATCTTAATCATTTTCATCAGTGTGAATAATTCCTTGGTGGCACATGTAAGACTTTAGCATAGGAAATTAGGAAGCATAAGGTCTCTGTATTGGCTCCTTTTCGTTGAGCAGAGGGCCTCAGAGCTGACAGAACAGGCCAGTTCNATTCCTTGGTGGCACATGTAAGACTTTAGCATAGGAAATTAGGAAGCATAAGGTCTCTGTATTGGCTCCTTTTCGTTGAGCAGAGGGCCTCAGAGCTGACAGAACAGGCCAGTTCGGTGATTACCTATTGCTCGGTCACTGGGATACATGCCAGGCTGCCCTCTAAAAGCACTGAGCATCTCTTGATGTGTCCGTTGACCAGGCGCTGTGCTAGATAATGGGAACATGGAGAGTCAGGCAAACATTTATGGTACTTGCCTCTCGGATCTCAGAGCCTGACAGATCTGAAACTCCTCTCTGGCTCCTCAGACAGCCGACTCCTTGTTTCATGATTTCAGACACGCAGCAATGCCAGCCCCACCATCTTGGAACAGGTGGCCCTGGGGTCTGGGATACAGTTAGTTCCACTTGAAGTCAGAGCTACTTTTTGAACTCCATTTTCCTCTGTAATCTAGCAGCGATGATGCTGCCTAAGAATCTGCTGTAGTGCCAGCTCCAGGGGTCGGCCAGTTGGGAACCTTCTGAGCGTCTTTGAAAATGAAAGTGAAAGTTGCTCAGTCATTTCCCACTCTTTGCAACCCCGTGGACATGCTGTCCATGGAATTCTCTAGGCCAGAATACTGGAGAGGGTAGCTGTTACCTTCTCCAGGGGATCTTCCCAACTCAGGGACCAAACCCAGGTCTCCCACATTGTGGGTGGATTCTTTACCAGCTGAGCCCAAGAATACTGGAATGGGTAGCCTACCTCTTCTCCAGGGGATCTTCCTGACTCAAAAATTGAACTGGGGTCTCCTGCATTGCAGGCAGATTCTTTACCAGTGGAGCTATCAGGTAAGACCTCTGAAGGTCTTTAGGGCATATCGTACTTCATTAGTTCATTTAGGGTGTATGGGCAGCTACTGCCTTTCATACAATTCAGCACTCCTGGAGCTGAAAAAACCTTGTCTTATTTTTACTATAAAATTTTATGTAAAATACTGTTCTATCACATTCACTGCCTAAGCACTAAGTTTTGATATTTATTTTTTCTTTTTTAAAAGCACATGGTAGTGTTTTCCATCAGTTGATGACAATGAGGAGGCAGCCTCAACTTCTAGTGAAACTGAGATCTTTGAACAGAAGATCAAGGAACACGCTAAGGTTAGTACCCGCTGTTACCTGTCTGGCGAACTTGGGCTCATTCAGCATTTATGGGCCTTCTCTGCTTCCAGCTTCTCTCCCTGCTCATCGCCATTTGTTAGTTTTGTTTTGCTTTTTTTTCCCTCACTGATTCTTCAGCCAAGGATCAGTAAGGAAATGAAATAATAATACATTTCAGATTAACTTGCTCTTTGGTTTACCAGTTAGTACAAATGATAGATGTGGTCAAAAGCAGTATAGAAGCTTTTGACTAAGCAGGGCTTATCATCCATGATCCTTCCCTTAGGGAACTTTTTAAAAAATATCATCATGAATTTTTTTTTTTTTTTTGTCCACACCACATGGCTTGTGGGATCATAGTTCCCAGACCAGGGATTGAACTCGTGGCCTCAGCAGTGAGAGCTCAGAGTCCTAACGACTGGATTGCCAGGAAATTCCCTGGGGAACTTTTTAAAATGTCAGGTTTATGGAGGTATAATTTACACGCAAGTAAAATTTATCCCTTTTACTTTAAGTTCTTTGAGTTTTGACAAGTGTATACAGTCATATAGCTACCACACAAGAGAAAGGATATTTCTGGCCCTCTGAAGAGTGATCTCATGCCCCTTTGTAATCAAATCTCAGGCTCTGGTCTCAGGCAACAGTTGATCAGTTTTCTTCTCCCAGTTCTACCGTTTCCGGAATGGGCTGCAAATGGAGTCGCGCAGTGTGCAGCCCTTTGAGTCTGGCTTCCTCATTTAGCATAGCGTAACCGAGGTGCATCCATGCAGTGGCGCGTGTTAGTGGATGCCTGCATGCGTGCTCACTCGCTGAGTCGTGTCTGACACAGGTGACCCCATGGACTGTAGCCCACCAGGCTCCTCTGTCCATGGGGTTTTCCAGGCGAGAATACTAGACTGGGTTGCCATTGCCTTCTCCAGGGGATCTTGGAGATCCCCTGGGATTGAACCCAGTCTCCTGTGTCTCTTGCATTGACAGGAGGATTCTTTACCTCTGAGCTACCTAGGAAGCCCCATGTGTCAGTGATTTGTTCCTTTTTGTTCTAACTAGTATTCCATTTGGTGAATAAACACAATGTGTTTATTTATTCACCAGTTCAGAGACATTTGGGTTGTTTCTAGGTTTGGGCAACCATGAATAAAGCTACTCTAAATATTTGCATAAGAGTTTTTTTGTGTGTGTGTGGACTTATATCTTCCTTTCTTGTGAGATTACTGGATCATCTGGCCTTTGCTTAACTCTATAAGAAATTGCCAAACTGTTTTCCAATATGACCAGGCTATTCTATACTCTCTCCAGCAACATAGGAGAGTTCCAGTTACTCCAGTATTCTTGACAGCTTGATATGATCAATTTTTTTCTGTTTTGCCCATTTTAATAAATGATTAGTGGTATCTCATGGTGGTTTCTAGTTTGCATCTTCTTTAGGGAGCTTTTACATGGGTAGCATCCCAGGTCTATCCATGTCCAACTCAAGACTCTCTTGGACAAGCCATTTGCCATCTTTCTCAGGGTCTCAAGGTCTATGTCTTTAAAATGGACATAATAACATCAAGCTCATCAAGCTCTAATGAGGTTTAAGGAAGTGAAAAAGTATAAAGCATTTGCCTAGTATTTATGGTGCATGCCTCACAGTAATACACAATAAGTGTCACAATAATTATTACTATTATTATCATATGTGTGCGTGTGTGCTCAGTGGATCGATCATGTCCAACTCTTTGTGACCTTGTGAACCGTATAGCCTGCCAGGCTCCTCTGTCCATGGGATTTCCCAAGCAAGAATACTGGAGTGGGTTGCCGTTGCCTTCTCCAGGGGATCTTCCTGACCCAAGAATCGAACCTGGGTCTGCTGCCTTGCTTTATTGTGTGAGCCACCAGGGAAGCCCTAATATTGTCATATGTGTAAATAAATGTAAATATCATATGTGCAGATAAATGTAAATATAATAGCAGATAGCAGTGCTGTCACGAGGATGCGCTATGTAGCTGGTAAGATCAGAGAAATTCCCATCGGGGTTTGAAGTTTGGAAGGAGGTGCCATGTGACGATGTGGGGCTGTGGAGGACACAGGGCGCAGGAGGTGGGCGGGAGCGTGTGGCTCGTGAACAGGGGCGGAGGCTGCGGGGCAGCCCCGCCGGGACGCTGGCTGCCGACGGATACTCTGGCTCAGGGAGACTTGGAGCTCTCTGTGAATGGTTGCTTTCCTCGCCTGAGATCATGCTCCCAGTTTAAATACCCCTGGCTCTTATCACTAGTACTGAAATGTGTTTTATAATGATAGTGTTAACAGTTCAATCTTTCTACAACCATTAATTGTGTACTCATGGGTAGTATTCACTCTTGGCTGCTCCCCACCCTGCCCGCCTCCCCGGATGTCCATAGAGCCTATAAACTCCTCCTTTCTGGCCAATCTTTTCTTGGACAATTTTTATTTTTCAAGATAAAAAAAGAAGCAGCAGCACAGGAGTGGTCTTTGTAAAAGGAAAGCTAGAATCCTGTTCAGCCTCATTCTTCCTGCTTCTTCAACCACCTGCTGCTTCTCTGGTTGATAAGCTTTCTGGAGTCTAAAGCACTTCCAAGCATATCTTTCAAGTACAGGTTTTAATAGTGTTTCTTTGGCTTCACATACTGGCTTGGAGATATGCTTTACAATCTAGATCAATCTGACTGGGTGAGCAGTGGTCAGATCAATGGGCCCATTCTCCCAAAGCCGCTAATGTTCTTCTGTGTACTGGGTTCTCAAAGAAGGGCCCCCAGCCCTCAGCTCCGACCTCAGGAATAGAGGCCCTTGTTGGTTGCAGAACATAGTAGGCACCCAAAAAATGTTTGTGAAGTGATTTCAAGGTAGAGCTCTTCCTGCCGGTGTAAAAGCTCTGCCCTGCCACCTGTGGTCCCTGGCCTCCCTTGTCTCATCTCTGTGTGCATGCAACTCTCCTCCCAGAGTCCAGAGAGGGCCCTGAGGACCATCATGAATTAGGCTTCACTTTGAGGATCCAAGGGACACCAAGGGATCAGAGATACCAAGGGAACACTTTATGCAAAGATGGGCTCAATCAAGTTCAGAAATGGTATGGACCTAACTGCAGAAGATATTAAGAAGTGACAAGAATACACAGAAGAACTGTACAAAAAAGATCTTCATGACCCAGATAATCATGATGGTGAGATCACTCACCTAGAGCCAGACATCCTGGAATGCGAAGTCAAGTGGGCCTTAGAAAGCATCACTACAAACAAAGCTAGTGGAGATGATTGAATTCCAGTTGAGCTATTTCAAATCCTGAAAGATGATGCTGTGAAAGTGCTGCACTCAATATGCCAGCAAATTTGGAAAACTCGGCAGTGGCCACAGGACTGGAAAAGGTCAGTTTTCATTCTAATCCCAAAGAAAGGCAATGCCAAAGAATGCTCAAGCTACCGCACAGTTGCACTCATCTCACATGCTAGTAAAGTAATTCTTAAAATTCTCCAAGCCAGGCTTCAGCAGTATGTGAACCGTGAACTTCCAGATGTTCAAGCTGGTTTTGGAAAAGGCAGAGGAACCAGAGATCAAATTGCCAACATCTGCTGGATCATGGAAAAAGCAAGAGAGTTCCAGAAAAACATGTTTCTGCTTTATTGACTATGCCAAAGCCTTTGACTGTGTGGATCACAATAAACTATTGGAAATTCTGAAAGAAATGGGAATACCAGACCACCTGACCTGCCTCTTGAGAAACCTATATGCAGGTCAAGAAGCAACAGTTAGAATTGGACATGGAACAACAGACTGGTTCCAAATAGGAAAAGAAGTACGTCAAGGCTGTATACTGTCACCCTGCTTATTTAACTTATATGCAGAGTACATCATGAGAAACGCTGGACTGGAAGAAACACAAGCTGGAATCAAGATTGCTGGGAAAAATATCAGTAACCTCAGATATGCAGATGACACCACCCTTATGGCAGAAAGTGAAGAAGAACTAAAGAGCCTCTTGATGAAAGTGAAAGAGGAGAGTGGAAAAGGTGGCTTAAAACTCGACATTCAGAAAACTAAGATCGTGGCATCCGGTCCCATCACTTCATGGGAAATAGATGGAAAAACAATGGAAACAGTGTCAGACTTTATTTTTGGGGGCTCCAGAATCACTGCAGATGGTGACTGCAGCCATGAAATTAAAAGACGCTTACTTCTTGGAAGGAAAGTTATGACCAACCTAGCTGCTGCTGCTGCTGCTAAGTCGCTTTAGTCATGTCTGACTCTGTGCGACCCCATAGATGGCAGCCCACCAGGCTCTGCCATCCCTGGGATTCTCCAGGCAAGAACACTGGAGTGGGCTGTCATTTCCTTTTCCAATGTATGAAAGTGAAAAGGGAAAGTGAAGTCACTCAGTCACGTCTGACTCTTCGAGACCCCATGGACTTCTGCCCTTCTTCCACCCTTGGGATTTTCCAGGCAAGAGTACTGGAGTAGGTTGCCATTGCCTTCTCCTAGACTGCATATTAAAAAGCAGAGCATTACTTTGCCAACAAAGGTCCATCTAATCAAGGCTATGGTTTTCCAGTAGTCATGTATGGATGTGAGAGTTGGACTGTGAAGAAAGCTGAGCGCTGAAGAATTGATGCTTTTGAACTGTGATGTTAGAGAAGACTCTTGAGAATCCCTTGGACTGGAAGGAGATCCAACCAGTCCATCCTAAAGGAAATCAGTCCTGAATGTTCCTTGGAAGGACTGATGTTGAAGCTTAAATCCAGTACTTTGGCCACCTGATGTGAAGAACTGATTCATTTGAAAAGAGCCTGATTCTGGGAGGGATTGGGGGCAGGAGGAGAAGGGGACGACAGAGGATGAGATGGTTGGATGGCATCACCGACTCAATGGACATGAGTTTAAGTAAACTCCAGGAGTTGGTGATGGACAGGGAAGCCTGGCATGCTGTGGTTCATGGGGTCACAAAGAGTCGGACACGACTAAGCGACTGAACTTACTGATTGACTGACTGACTTGCAGGATCCAGAAATGTACACTCCTTGTAGTGTCCAGTGTGGGCCTTGGGACCTGCCAGTAGGACTGTGGCCTCAGGCAGGCCGTCCCAGAGACAGGCCGTGGGCACGGAGAAGCCAGAGGCCCGGGCCTTGCTGCAGAGCCATGGGTTATGGTGCAAGGGCTGCGCTGTGGGTTCAAGGTGAGAGGCTGGGCTCAGGTGCGCCCTGGAGGTGGACCTTGAGGTGGGGCTAACCCTGCTCAGTCTCCTCTCCCTGACCTGCCTCTCATAGTGGGTAGAAAAAGAAGGCATTAATGCTACCAACGGGGCTTCCCCAGTGGCTCAGCGGTAAAGAATCCGCCTGCCGTGCAGGAGATGCTAGAGATTTGGATTCTGTCCCTGGCTCGGGAAGATGCCCTGGAGGAGGGCATGGCAACCCACTGCAGTATTCTTGCCTGGAAAATTCCGTGAACAGAGGAGCCTGATGAAGTCCATGGGTTTGCAAAGAGTCAAACATGACTGAGCACACGCACATGCGCACACACACACACACACACACACACACACACACACACACAAACATGACTGAGCACACGCACATGCGCACACACACACACACACACACAATGCTACCAATAGCCAGCCTCCTTCTCTGCTCCCAAAGTCTACCCCACCTCTGTCCCCACTCCCTGGTGCTTAAGGACTTCATCTTTTGAGACTTCCCTGGCAGTCCTGTGGTTAAGACACCGCACTTCCGCTGCAGCAGGCACAGGTGTGATTTTTGGTCAGGGAACTAGTCCCACATGCTGCCAAAAAAACAAAAAACACCACACACCTTCATCTTTGTTTAGTCAAATTTCTCTACCTGAAACAGAAAGGACAGGGNAGTCCTGTGGTTAAGACACCGCACTTCCGCTGCAGCAGGCACAGGTGTGATTTTTGGTCAGGGAACTAGTCCCACATGCTGCCAAAAAAACAAAAAACACCACACACCTTCATCTTTGTTTAGTCAAATTTCTCTGCCTGAAACAGAAAGGACAGGGACTCTTTTTTGTTACGCCAAGGGCCATACACCAATGTGGGTAGAGCGAAGGGCAGGAAGCCCGGTTACAATCTGCATCCGTGCCCAGCTTCCCCAGCATCCTTGTGGGCCGGCTTCATCCTGCCCTCTCGCCAGCCAGTGGTGTCCCCGGGTCAGGAGCAGGCCCCTCTCGCCAGCTAGCGGTGTCCCCGGGTCAGGAGCAGGCCCCTCTCGCCAGCCATTGGTGTTCCCGGGTCAGGAGCAGGCCCCTCTCGCCAGCCAGCGGTGTCCCCAGGTCAGGAGCAGGCCCCTCTTGCCAGCCAGCAGTGTCCCCGGGTCAGGAGCAGGCCCGTCTCGCCAGCCAGCGGTGTCCCCGGGTCAGGAGCAGGCCCCTTTCGCCAGCCAGCGGTGTTCCCGGGTCAGGAGCAGGTGAGCCACGGGCCCGCCTTCTTTTTGTTTACTTTTGGCTGCACGGGCTCGTCGTTGCCGCGCCAGGCTTCCTCTTCTCCAGTGCAGTGCATGGGCTTCTCACTGCTACGGCTTTTCTTGTTGCAGAGCAAGGGCTCTGGGGCATGGGCTCAGCAGAGGCATCCAGGCTTAGTTGCCCTGTTGCACGTGGGATCCTTCCGGAACCCACTTCACCCACACTGGCAGGCAGATTCTTCACCACTGAGCCACCGGAGAAGCCCAGGACTCATTTTCTTGACCACAGAAGCAGCACCGGAATCCTGGGCCTGGATCTCCTTTTACAGAGACAACTGTGATTGTGTACACCCTCAGCTGAGACAAAAGAGGGAGCAAATAGATCCTTGCCTTTCACCAAGACTTGGCTTTCTGATTCTGGAGCTGTTTTTTGATGGGCTGTAACTTGATGCGATTTGACCGAATGCATGCTTTTTCTCTCTCTNAACTGTGATTATGTACACCCTCAGCTGAGACAAAAGAGGAAGCAAATAGATCCTTGCCTTTCACCAAGACTTGGCTTTCTGATTCTGGAGCTGTTTTTTGATGGGCTGTAACTTGATGCGATTTGACCAAATGCATGCTTTTTCTCTCTCTCTCTGCTTTATGACTTTTAATTTTTCAAATTATTTTTTAATTTTTATTTTTTTTACAGTAAGTCCTTGTTGGTTATCCGTTTTAAACATAGCCATGTGTACATGTCAAATCCTAAACCAAAGGCGTGTTTTTAAACTCCTGACGAGGGAAAGCCCTAAATTTAGACCCAGGCTCCCAGTGCGTGGGTTCTGAATCCTGAGAAACCCTGGTCTATGGGAGTAGACTATGCGCCTGGGGATAAATTTGCTGTAAATTTATATTCCTTTGCCTTTTGGATGTATCTCATCTTTTTTCCTCCTTTACTTCCATTGTATTGTTGCTAAAAATAAAGGAAATAGTAGTGTTACTTGAGTGTGTTAGTCGCTCAGTCATGTCCAACTCTTTGCAGCCCCGTGGACTGTAGCCCAGCAGGCTCCTCTGTCCATGGAATTCTCCAGGCAAGAATACTGGAGTGGGTTGCCATTCCCTTCTCCAGCAGATCTTCCTGACTCAGGGATCGAACCCAGGTCTCCTGCACTGCAGGCAGATTCTTTACCATCTGAGCCACCAGGGAAGCACCAGGAAGTTACTTGCCCGGGGCTTGTTATCACGTTTATTGTACTTCTGCTGGTCTGTCTGTGAGGTCAGAAAGGTATATCTTTACTTCTTTCTTCAGCTTAGAGCTCTCTGGCCATCTTGGGTTTGGGAAAAATCAAAGAATTTCCCTAAAGGAAACTCTGATAAAGAGCCAGCAGCATTGCTCTGTGTCATGGTAAGGTGCCAGAAGGAAAAGAGTGCCCACACAGTGGGCGCTGAAGGCCTCTCCTGCAGGCTGGCTGCAGCGCCTGCCAGATGGAGCGGGCTGATCTGGGAGAGAAGGGGAGGGGAGAATGGAAGGAAGGTTCCACCCCTTCCCCTCGCAGAAATAATGGCTGTTTTTCAGCATGAGACAAGTTTGGGCATGCATCTGAAACACTGCCCACATGAACCACAGAGCGGAGGGTGGGAGGTAGGACAAGCCTTGGGAGTCACAGCGTGAAAACAGGAAGGCGTGTGGTGGCCTCGAGGCAGCTGCCGTGTTCCGCTGCAGCCAGTCCTTGAAATCTAGGTCGGGTATACACAAGATCAGAATCTTAGCAGGGTTGGAAAAAGATGAGTTCTGACTCTGTGTACCAAATGTGGTGTATGAATTTAAGTGTGGTAAGAGAATCTATCTTGCATTTTTGACATTTCTAGAAATGCAAGGGTTATGGAGTGGTCAAGGTTTCTTATCTAAATTATGTGAAACTCCCCGTGGGGGTCACGTTCATTCTGTTCTCTTCCAACTGACTGGAAGCCTGGATGTTACCTGTGTGATTAACTTTCCCTTCTAAAATTCTCATCCTAGAAATGAGAATAAGGGATTAATTTCTGCGATTAAGACCTGCTCTGTAACGTGAAGTGGTTTTTTTTAGCTCAAAGACATCTTCCCCTTTGAAGAGAGCACATTGCTTGCCGGGTTTTTGAGATTTCTTCTATGGTCATTCTTCATGCTTAGTGACAGAGTTCGTGTGTTTCTAAAAATAACACTTAGAAAACGTCTGTTTAGAGTGACTCAGGACGTGTTCCTGAGTGTCTGCTAAGGTTGCCTCCAGTGCTCCGTGTCCCAACTGAGAGCCTAGTGTGCAGCAGGTGTCTGGCTTCGAGGTTGCCCCTTCGGCTGTGCTGGGCCTTGGCTACAGTTTGCAGCATCTTCATTATCATCTAGGGTCTCTATGGGGGCCCCCAGTTGTGGCCCAGGCTCCAATAGTTGTGGCACATGGGCTTAGTTGCTCCTCAGCATTCGGGGTCTTAGTTCCCCGAACAGGGATTGAACCCACATTCCCTACGTTGCAAGACAGACTCTCAGTCACTGGACCACCAGAGAAGCCCCAGGCTTCAGGTTTAATATCCACATCACAGAGTCGGACATGACTGAAGTGACTTAGCAGCAGCAGCAGCAGCTGTGAATTTTCCAGTTTTCCTTCTGCTGTTGATTTCTGGCTTCATTCCATTGAGATCAGAAAAGATACTTTGGAGGCAAAAAAAGAAAGCATACTTTATATGACTTGTCTTTTAAATTGTTAGGACTTATTTTGTGCCCAGCATATGGCTGTCTTGGAGAATGTTCCTTGATCACTTGAGGACAATGTGTTCTGCTGCCGAGCAGTGTTCTGCGCATGCCTGTCCGTTACAGTTGGTATGCAGCGCAGTGCAGGCTCCCTTTCCTTACTGATCTGTCTGCCTGTCCTCCAGGCAGGAGAAGCCTGGCAGGCTGCAGTCTCCAAGGTCTCACAGAGTCAGACACGCCCGCAGCGATGCGGCATGCGCGCTGGCTGTCCTGCCCCTTATTGGAGGTAGAGTCCTGAGGTCTCCTCTGTGACTGGGGGTCTTTTTCTCTCTTCACTTCGGTCGGTGTTCACTGCGTATATCTAGGAGCTCTGATGTTTATTGTATACGGTTATAATTGTTATGTTTTCTTAATGAATTGGCCCTCTTACCTTTATATAACATTTTTCATTGTCTCTTGTAACAGCTTTTTGGCTTTAAAGTCTGTTTTGTCTGATATCAGTATATCTGAGCAGTATATCTTCTCTCTTTGTTTACTATTTGCACGGAGTATCTTTAACTATCCTTTTATTTCCAACCTATGAATGTCCTTACATCTAAAGTGGGTCTCTTCGTCCACGCCCCAGTGGGGCGCCCTGGCCCCCAGAGCCAGCACCGGCCCCGGCCCCTGAGTTGGACCCCTTTGAGGCCCAGTGGGCAGCATTAGAAGGCAAACCTGCTGTGGAGAAGCCTTCCAACCCCTTCTCGGGCGACCTGCAGAAGACCTTCGAGATTGAACTGTAGCCCGAGCCACCCTGCCCACCTCATCATCTCCGGGTGCCCCACACCTGGGAGTGGAGGCCCAACCTCTCCTCTAGCCCTGCACCCTCCCATGACCCCTCTAACCCCGTCTCTCACCCACCTCCCACAACCACTATGGAACTGACATTGTTATGCCCAGGTTGCAGTGGGATGGAATTCAGGGACGGACCCAGCCTGGCTAAGGGACTCATTTCTCTGCCAGACTTAGGCTGGCACAACTGCCTCTCCCCTCACTCCAGACACAGGGGGATGGCCACAGTCCCACTGAGCACCTTGATTCAAGCTACGTTTCCCAGTTTCTGTTGTTGACCTTCTCTACCTTCCAGTGTTGGGTGCGATGGAGGCGGGATACCCACCTAGGGGCCCTCCTGGGCCCCACATGAGTGCCCACCCCCCAAATCTGATCATCCCACCCCCATACACAGCACAAGCAAAGGGCTTCCTTCTGCCCACCTGCTGCATTCACTGCCATTGCTGTGCTCACCCCTCCCCTCCCCTTGGGGGCCCACCTCTTCTTTGGATCAAGGTCTCAAGGGGATGGGGGCCAAGTTGGGAGGCCAGGAGGTGGGGGAACGGGGAAGGGGAAAGGGAAGAAGAAGAAGCTCAGTTACCTCACGTCGGTGCCTGCTGGGGAGGGGTTCTAGGAAGAAGGAAGGGGTGCCTGGCAGGTACTTTTCTATCTTTTATTTCCAGATTTTTTTGTATCTAAACTTGCAGATTTGTATTATACAAGGACAACCAATACAGGAAGAATATAATGGTAAAAAAATAATAAAGTGGGTCTCTTGTAGATAGAATACAGTTGGATCCTGCTTTTAAAAAAATCTGTTCTGCCAGTCTGTGTCTTTGGACGGAGGAGTTTAACCCACTTTCATTTAAAGTAATTGCTAATGGGGAAGGACTCAACTGTATTTTGTTATCCATTTTCTGTACATCTTAAGGGGTTTTTTTGTCCCTCATTCCTCCCTTACTGCCATCTTTTGTTTTTAATTGACTTTTTCACAGTGATCCATTTTGATTCCCTTTTCATTACCTTTTGTATATAGATTTTTTTTCTTCGTGGTTACCATGAAAATTACATACAGCATCCTAAAGTTCTTACAGTCTATTTTAAACTGATATCAACTTACCTTCAATATTGAAAGTTTTTTCTTGAACACTTGCTATGTACCACGCATTCCCTTAAGCTTTCCACATTTACCTCATTTTAATCTTTTTAGTAACCTGAAATGCAGGTATGCCTAAGATGTGTATAAGAGACAGGTCTTGGAGAATGTTCCTTGATCACTTGAGGACAATGTGTTCTGCTGCCGAGCAGTGTTCTGCGCATGCCTGTCCGTTACAGTTGGTATGCAGCGCAGTGCAGGCTCCCTTTCCTTACTGATCTGTCTGCCTGTCCTCCAGGCAGGAGAAGCCTGGCAGGCTGCAGTCTCCAAGGTCTCACAGAGTCAGACACGCCCGCAGCGATGCGGCATGCGCGCTGGCTGTCCTGCCCCTTATTGGAGGTAGAGTCCTGAGGTCTCCTCTGTGACTGGGGGTCTTTTTCTCTCTTCACTTCGGTCGGTGTTCACTGCGTATATCTAGGAGCTCTGATGTTTATTGTATACGGTTATAATTGTTATGTTTTCTTAATGAATTGGCCCTCTTACCTTTATATAACATTTTTCATTGTCTCTTGTAACAGCTTTTTGGCTTTAAAGTCTGTTTTGTCTGATATCAGTATATCTGAGCAGTATATCTTCTCTCTTTGTTTACTATTTGCACGGAGTATCTTTAACTATCCTTTTATTTCCAACCTATGAATGTCCTTACATCTAAAGTGGGTCTCTTCGTCCACGCCCCAGTGGGGCGCCCTGGCCCCCAGAGCCAGCACCGGCCCCGGCCCCTGAGTTGGACCCCTTTGAGGCCCAGTGGGCAGCATTAGAAGGCAAACCTGCTGTGGAGAAGCCTTCCAACCCCTTCTCGGGCGACCTGCAGAAGATCTTCGAGATTGAACTGTAGCCCGAGCCACCCTGCCCACCTCATCATCTCCGGGTGCCCCACACCTGGGAGTGGAGGCCCAACCTCTCCTCTAGCCCTGCACCCTCCCATGACCCCTCTAACCCCTTCTCTCACCCACCTCCCACAACCACTATGGAACTGACATTGTTATGCCCAGGTTGCAGTGGGATGGAATTCAGGGACGGACCCAGCCTGGCTAAGGGACTCATTTCTCTGCCAGACTTAGGCTGGCACAACTGCCTCTCCCCTCACTCCAGACACAGGGGGATGGCCACAGTCCCACTGAGCACCTTGATTCAAGCTACGTTTCCCAGTTTCTGTTGTTGACCTTCTCTACCTTCCAGTGTTGGGTGGGATGGAGGCGGGATACCCACCTAGGGGCCCTCCTGGGTCCCACATGAGTGCCCACCCCCCAAGTCTGATCATCCCACCCCCATACACAGCACAAGCAAAGGGCTTCCTTCTGCCCACCTGCTGCATTCACTGCCAATGCTGTGCTCACCCCTCCCCTCCCCTTGGGGGCCCACCTCTTCTTTGGATCAAGGTCTCAAGGGGATAGGGGGCCAAGTTGGGAGGCCAGGAGGTGGGGGAACGGGGAAGGGGAAAGGGAAGAAGAAGAAGCTCAGTTACCTCACGTCGGTGCCTGCTGGGGAGGGGTTCTAGGAAGAAGGAAGGGGTGCCTGGCAGGTACTTTTCTATCTTTTATTTCCAGATTTTTTTGTATCTAAACTTGCAGATTTGTATTATACAAGGACAACCAATACAGGGAGAATATAATGGTAAAAAAATAATAAAGTGGGTCTCTTGTAGATAGAATACAGTTGGATCCTGCTTTTAAAAAAATCTGTTCTGCCAGTCTGTGTCTTTGGACGAGGAGTTTAACCCACTTTCATTTAAAGTAATTGCTAATGGGGAAGGACTCAACTGTATTTTGTTATCCATTTTCTGTACATCTTAAGGGGCTTTTTTGTCCCTCATTCCTCCCTTACTGCCATCTTTTGTTTTTAATTGACTTTTTCACAGTGATCCATTTTGATTCCCTTTTCATTACCTTTTGTATATAGATTTTTTTTCTTCGTGGTTACCATGAAAATTACATACAGCATCCTAAAGTTCTTACAGTCTATTTTAAACTGATATCAACTTACCTTCAATATTGAAAGTTTTTTCTTGAACACTTGCTATGTACCACGCATTCCCTTAAGCTTTCCACATTTACCTCATTTTAATCTTTTTAGTAACCTGAAATGCAGGTATGCCTATCTGTATTCTACAAATGAAGAAACCAAAACTCAAGGATAAAATTAACTCCAAAGCACATAGCTTGGAAGTAGCTAAGTCAGAATTCAGTCTGCTCTGTCACACCCTCCCGTGTTCCACCCAGCACTGTAAAAAGCTTGAACTCTGCATTCATCACATCGGGTGGGGGTGGCAACATGGCTTTGTTAAAACTTGCAGCTGACTAGTCCCGTTCTTTCTAATTGATGGCTTTTATTTTTTATTTGACATGGATGTATATGCAAATGTGGAACAGAAAGTGTAACTCAAAGCTGTGACTTGAAAGTATATATATAAAAATAAAAGATTTTTGAAGTTTAACATGGCCAACTTATAGTTAATGTTATAGTTAATTTATATAACATTAAGGAAATTTTCCTTAACATTCTTTTCAATAATTAAGCCAAACTCAGTACTCTTCATTAGAGTGATGAGTATACATTTAAAAAGCACAGTCAGTTCAGTTCAATCACGTCCAGTTGCTCAGTCATGTCCGACTCCTTGTGACCCCATGGCCTGCAGTACACCCGGCTTCCCTGTCCATCACCAGTTCCGAGAGCCTGCTCAGATTCATGTCTATCGACCTGTGATGCCTCCAACCATCTCATCCTCTGTCATCCCCTTCTCCTCCTGCCTTCAACCTTTCCCAGCGTCAGGGTCTTTTCCAGTGAGTCAGTTCTTTGTGTCAGGTGGCCAAAGTATTGGAGCTTCAGCTCCAGCACCCTAGGTTGGATCGTAGGGGATTATTTAATGAGTACATTAAACAATGTATTCTTTCTTCTTTAATAGTCTACTACCAGAAACATTAATCGGAAGCATGTGCTGCGTTCATTTGTTGATATTTTATCGCCAGATTCTTGGAGATGTTCTCCTGAAAGACAGGATGAGCCTGAACAGTGCAGGTAAGACATCTTTACAGTTCCCTTCCTGTAACAGCGCCCCATGCTCTGAGTGAGCGTGGTCTCTGCCAGCCTGTGTCTTCTGCTTCCGATGGTGACAGCTGGAGTGAAATACTCAGAAGAGCATCAGTGGCCGCCAGTGGCTTCATATGCAAAGTATCCTGCTCAATGTGTGTCCTATGAGTTCAGTGTGTGTTCTGTTCTTTACCATATACACTTTTCACTTCTTAAACTCTGGAAACTTGAGATTCGAATTTCATATATAATCGTATCTTTCCCTTAAAGTCTTTAATAATGTTTTTACTGGGTGTTTGGTATACATATCCTCTTTTTGGGAAGAGAACAAATTACCCCCAGATAATTGGTTTTAATGCAAGAAGTTTAAACATCAGTAAAATTGGTGAGACCAAGTGAGAGGTATGCAAGGGTTCTATATTGCAGCTTTTTCATCAGCTTGAAACTTTTCCCCGGTAAAATGTTAAAAAGTAAAAAAAATCAGTGAGTTGTCACACATGATTGAACTTGGCCAGAGATTGGCATGCGTTGTAAGAATTGCGTCTAAAAGAGTTTCGTTTTATTGGATATTCTTTATTGAGTGGGTACTATACACCAGGGCCCTGTCATGAATGAGACAGGCACTGTCATCCTTATCCTGGTGGAGCCACAAACTTCAAACACAAAATTACGTGAATAATCCTTTTTAACCTTAAATATTCTGAAGGGAAATACACAACAAGAGCGTACACTAGGAAAACCTGAATTAATGTGTAGGATGAAGGAAGGTTTTTCCAAGCAAGGAATATGTAAGACAAGACCTGAGACAGGAGTGAGACATACAGGAGAGATGGGTGGGCTTGGATCCCTTCTGGCTAGAAGGACCAGCATGTCTGAAGACCCAAGGCAAGAAAGTGCTGAGTGCACTGGAGGAATTGAAATTGAAAGCAGGCCAGTGTGGCCGGAATAGAGTAAGGAGAGAGAACCCCAGGGTGGAACCCCAGGGTGGCTTAGCGCTCGTGGACAAACGAAGTTCACGCTCAGACACGAGTTCTCTCCCGGAGACGCACGACCTGGGGAGGCAAGGAGAATGGAACTCAGAGAGGCACCAGCATCCCTCAGGGAACAACTGTAACCCTACAGGAGGCACAGTCTAAGCCTCTCAGTCACCGCGTGCCTTTGCATTTGTTTCGGTGCCTCTAGAAAGACTTCCTGAATGACATGACGCCTCAAAGAGGATAAGGCTTATTAGGTTTTTTAATAGGTAAGAAGCCTGCTCAAAATTGTTGACTTTATTTGGATCTGAGCATCCGAATAAGCCTAGTAAGACCTAGAGGAAGGATTTTTCTCAACTGAGAACAAGATTGTAGAAGCCACTGCCGTGGCCGTTTGTGGCGTGTCCTTCCCGCTGGGCGTGTCCTTCCCTGTGTGTGTGTGCCCTTCCCAGTGTGCGTGTTCTTCCTGCTATGCGTCTTGGCACGCACCCTTATTGATTGTGAAATATCAGTATTCTCCTGTGTAGTATGTAGGCACATGGCCATCTCTCGAGTCCTTTCAACGCCACCAGCACCGTCTGTCGGCCCCAGGCTGAGGTCCTCCCCGAGCAACGGGGAACTGGAGTCAGACCTGACCTGCCTGCCCTCTGCCACCTTTACCTTGGTGCCTCCTGGTTCCCGCTCAGCCTTCCAAGAGCATGGGTGCCTTGTAATTGGAAGATTCCTCTTACCACACCACACTTCAGTCATGAGGAGGAAAGGGAGGGAGGAAAAAAAACACAGAAAGAAAATCAGGATTTTCCAGTCTTACTCTGTTCAGAGCCACCTTACTCCCATCCTGAAGGCTCTACTTGATACCAGACTAATTTCAGAACCCCCGGGGTGTGGATGTGGAGACAGGTGGGGATGAGGGTGGACAGCTTCCAGCCCCCAAGAGGTTGAATTGGGTAGAGTGTGTAATGAGCAAATCATCTGGCACAGTAATTTCAATCTGAATGAATATTGGTATGTCTATTGCCATAAATTATGTTGGATGAACCTTATGTAAAATCCTTCCTGTTCTTTTGTATTTCAGATTTAATTAGTAATCCAGTGCTGGCCACCTTCCCCAAGCTCTTGGAGGAGACGGACATAATGGATGCACTAAGGGTGGGTACTGTGTGTCATGATGGAGGTCTGCTGGGCCCCAGCAGGTCTGCATTTCATACTTTCATGGGGCTAATTGAGCTCCGGGTGTTTTATTTCTTTAAAGATGCTTTTCTGAAACCTTGTGCACAGATTAGAAATACTTACTTGCAAATGAAAGTGAAAGTGTTAGTTACTCAGCCGTGTCTGACTCTTTGTGACCCCGTGGACTGTGGCCCACCAGGCTCCTCAGTCCATGGGATTCTCCAGGCAAGAATACTGGAGTGGGTGGCCGTTGCCTTCTCCAGGGGATCTTCCTGACCCAGGGAGGGAGCCCCGGTCTCCTGCACGCAGGGGATTCTTTACTGTCTGAGCCCCCAGGGGAGCCTGCACTTCATCCTGTCTCTCCCTGGCCATTTCCTCACCTCCGCAGATACAATTGTACAAAAGAATGGTATTTGGCAGAGTTTTCTGTTTCCGTGACTGTCTTCCCTTAAAAGCTTAATGATATCTTACTGTTAAGTGCTATATTGGTGCAGTTTGTATGGATATGTTAGTGTTTCACTGATTCTGTTCTTAGTGTTTTTTTTTTTTAATTTTATGCATTATGGCTGGGCGGGGTGCTTGCTTGGGCTTTTCTCTAGTTACAGTGAGCAGGGGCTGTTCTCTGATTGCCGCATTCTCTAACACCTGAGCTCCCGGCAGTGGCATCTCTTGCTGCAGAGCGCAGGCTCTGGAGCGCAGGGGTTTCAGTAGCTGTGGCTCCTGGGCTCCAGAGCACAGGCTCAGGAGCTGTGGTGCACAGGCTTAGTTGATCCAGGCACGTGGGATCCTCCCGCAGCAGGGATTGAACCCCTGTCTCCTGCACTCCTGTGTTGGCAGGCGTGTTCTTTATCACTGAGCCACCAGGGAAACGTGTTAAATTAGTTCTGACTTGCAGCTTGTGGAGGATCACTTGCTGATACATCCCGCCTGCTCCATCTGGTCCTGGGTCCTTAGGACCTGATGCCTAACTAGAGACCCACTTCTTAACGTGTGCCGGTCCTATACGTCGTGTTTAACCCTGATGTAAGCTTACTTACAGAGATGTGGCAAAGACTTGCGAATGCTCAGGTTAATCTAGTATTTCTGTTTGCTTTTTAGAGTTCCTGGGCTGAGAAAGAGAGTACATTAAAAAGATCAGAGAAGGTAACGTGACAGTCCACCCCGAACTTCACAGTTCTGTGCTCAGTGTTCGCTACACGTCCTAATCACACATTGTCTTTAGCTGGAGTANCTCCAACCATCTCATCCTCTGTCATCCCCTTCTCCTCCTGCCTTCAACCTTTCCCAGCGTCAGGGTCTTTTCCAATGAGTCAGTTCTTTGTGTCAGGTGGCCAAAGTATTGGAGCTTCAGCTCCAGCACCCTAGGTTGGATCGTAGGGGATTATTTAATGAGTACATTAAACAATGTATTCTTTCTTCTTTAATAGTCTACTACCAGAAACATTAATCGGAAGCATGTGCTGCGTTCATTTGTTGATATTTTATCGCCAGATTCTTGGAGATGTTCTCCTGAAAGACAGGATGAGCCTGAACAGTGCAGGTAAGACATCTTTACAGTTCCCTTCCTGTAACAGCGCCCCATGCTCTGAGTGAGCGTGGTCTCTGCCAGCCTGTGTCTTCTGCTTCCGATGGTGACAGCTGGAGTGAAATACTCAGAAGAGCATCAGTGGCCGCCAGTGGCTTCATATGCAAAGTATCCTGCTCAATGTGTGTCCTATGAGTTCAGTGTGTGTTCTGTTCTTTACCATATACACTTTTCACTTCTTAAACTCTGGAGACTTGAGATTCGAATTTCATATATAATCGTATCTTTCCCTTAAAGTCTTTAATAATGTTTTTACTGGGTGTTTGGTATACATATCCTCTTTTGGGGAAGAGAACAAATTACCCCCAGATAATTGGTTTTAATGCAAGAAGTTTAAACATCAGTAAAATTGGTGAGACCAAGTGAGAGGTATGCAAGGGTTCTATATTGCAGCTTTTTCATCAGCTTGAAACTTTTCCCCGGTAAAATGTTAAAAAGTAAAAAAAATCAGTGAGTTGTCACACATGATTGAACTTGGCCAGAGATTGGCATGCGTTGTAAGAATTGCGTCTAAAAGAGTTTCGTTTTATTGGATATTCTTTATTGAGTGGGTACTATACACCAGGGCCCTGTCATGAATGAGACAGGCACTGTCATCCTTATCCTGGTGGAGCCACAAACTTCAAACACAAAATTACGTGAATAATCCTTTTTAACCTTAAATATTCTGAAGGGAAATACACAACAAGAGCATACACTAGGAAAACCTGAATTAATGTGTAGGATGAAGGAAGGTTTTTCCAAGCAAGGAATATGTAAGACAAGACCTGAGACAGGAGTGAGACATACAGGAGAGATGGGTGGGCTTGGATCCCTTCTGGCTAGAAGGACCAGCATGTCTGAAGACCCAAGGCAAGAAAGTGCTGAGTGCACTGGAGGAATTGAAATTGAAAGCAGGCCAGTGTGGCCGGAATAGAGTAAGGAGAGAGAACCCCAGGGTGGAACCCCAGGGTGGCTTAGCGCTCGTGGACAAACGAAGTTCACGCTCAGACACGAGTTCTCTCCCGGAGATGCACGACCTGGGGAGGCAAGGAGAATGGAACTCAGAGAGGCACCAGCATCCCTCGGGGAACAACTGTAACCCTACAGGAGGCACAGTCTAAGCCTCTCAGTCACCGCGTGCCTTTGCATTTGTTTCGGTGCCTCTAGAAAGACTTCCTGAATGACATGACGCCTCAAAGAGGATAAGGCTTATTAGGTTTTTTAATAGGTAAGAAGCCTGCTCAAAATTGTTGACTTTATTTGGATCTGAGCATCCGAATAAGCCTAGTAAGACCTAGAGGAAGGATTTTTCTCAACTGAGAACAAGATTGTAGAAGCCACTGCCGTGGCCGTTTGTGGCGTGTCCTTCCCGCTGGGCGTGTCCTTCCCTGTGTGTGTGTGCCCTTCCCAGTGTGCGTGTTCTTCCTGCTATGCGTCTTGGCACGCACCCTTATTGATTGTGAAATATCAGTATTCTCCTGTGTAGTATGTAGGCACATGGCCATCTCTCGAGTCCTTTCAACGCCACCAGCACCGTCTGTCGGCCCCAGGCTGAGGTCCTCCCCGAGCAACGGGGAACTGGAGTCAGACCTGACCTGCCTGCCCTCTGCCACCTTTACCTTGGTGCCTCCTGGTTCCCGCTCAGCCTTCCAAGAGCATGGGTGCCTTGTAATTGGAAGATTCCTCTTACCACACCACACTTCAGTCATGAGGAGGAAAGGGAGGGAGGAAAAAAAACACAGAAAGAAAATCAGGATTTTCCAGTCTTACTCTGTTCAGAGCCACCTTACTCCCATCCTGAAGGCTCTACTTGATACCAGACTAATTTCAGAACCCCCGGGGTGTGGATGTGGAGACAGGTGGGGATGAGGGTGGACAGCTTCCAGCCCCCAAGAGGTTGAATTGGGTAGAGTGTGTAATGAGCAAATCATCTGGCACAGTAATTTCAATCTGAATGAATATTGGTATGTCTATTGCCATAAATTATGTTGGATGAACCTTATGTAAAATCCTTCCTGTTCTTTTGTATTTCAGATTTAATTAGTAATCCAGTGCTGGCCACCTTCCCCAAGCTCTTGGAGGAGACGGACATAATGGATGCACTAAGGGTGGGTACTGTGTGTCATGATGGAGGTCTGCTGGGCCCCAGCAGGTCTGCATTTCATACTTTCATGGGGCTAATTGAGCTCCGGGTGTTTTATTTCTTTAAAGATGCTTTTCTGAAACCTTGTGCACAGATTAGAAATACTTACTTGCAAATGAAAGTGAAAGTGTTAGTTACTCAGCCGTGTCTGACTCTTTGTGACCCCGTGGACTGTGGCCCACCAGGCTCCTCAGTCCATGGGATTCTCCAGGCAAGAATACTGGAGTGGGTGGCCGTTGCCTTCTCCAGGGCATCTTCCTGACCCAGGGAGGGAGCCCCGGTCTCCTGCACGCAGGGGATTCTTTACTGTCTGAGCCCCCAGGGGAGCGTGCACTTCATCCTGTCTCTCCCTGGCCATTTCCTCACCTCCGCAGATACAATTGTACAAAAGAATGGTATTTGGCAGAGTTTTCTGTTTCCGTGACTGTCTTCCCTTAAAAGCTTAATGATATCTTACTGTTAAGTGCTATATTGGTGCAGTTTGTATGGATATGTTAGTGTTTCACTGATTCTGTTCTTAGTGTTTTTTTTTTTTAATTTTATGCATTATGGCTGGGCGGGGTGCTTGCTTGGGCTTTTCTCTAGTTACAGTGAGCAGGGGCTGTTCTCTGATTGCCGCATTCTCTAACACCTGAGCTCCCGGCAGTGGCATCTCTTGCTGCAGAGCGCAGGCTCTGGAGCGCAGGGGTTTCAGTAGCTGTGGCTCCTGGGCTCCAGAGCACAGGCTCAGGAGCTGTGGTGCACAGGCTTAGTTGATCCAGGCACGTGGGATCCTCCCGCAGCAGGGATTGAACCCCTGTCTCCTGCACTCCTGTGTTGGCAGGCGTGTTCTTTATCACTGAGCCACCAGGGAAACGTGTTAAATTAGTTCTGACTTGCAGCTTGTGGAGGATCACTTGCTGATACATCCCGCCTGCTCCATCTGGTCCTGGGTCCTTAGGACCTGATGCCTAACTAGAGACCCACTTCTTAACGTGTGCCGGTCCTATACGTCGTGTTTAACCCTGATGTAAGCTTACTTACAGAGATGTGGCAAAGACTTGCGAATGCTCAGGTTAATCTAGTATTTCTGTTTGCTTTTTAGAGTTCCTGGGCTGAGAAAGAGAGTACATTAAAAAGATCAGAGAAGGTAACGTGACAGTCCACCCCGAACTTCACAGTTCTGTGCTCAGTGTTCGCTACACGTCCTAATCACACATTGTCTTTAGCTGGAGTAGCCATACTCATAATCCCTGTTGACAGTTCAACCGTGTTATTATGGTTCCAAAGACTCCTTCGAAGAAGGGCATGGGTGATCAATTCTAAGCATTTAAAAAAATACTTGTTCAACACAGTCATTTCAGACACACTTTTTTTTCCCTTTCAATTTTTAGTGTCTTTATCTTCTCCCATGTTCCTTGGGGAGATCTTTTTTTCTGTTTCTTTTTTATTTTTTAGATTATGAAAGTGTGATAACACATTTACAGGAAACTTGGAAATATAGAGCAAAGTTGCATACAATTTCACTGTATATTAACAGTTATTTTTTTAAGTAGATTAATTAAGATTTTTAGTTGGTGTTTTAATATCAAGCTCTCAAAAATTAATAGAATGAATATGCAGGAAAGTAGAAGGATATAGTAGACCTGAGAAACACCATGAACCAATTCAACATAATTAAGATGTATACAATTTTCCCGCAACAGTAGGCTACAAATTCTATTCAGCTTCCCATAGACTGTAGGAGACACTGGAACATATCCAGAGACGTAAAACAAGTGCAAAAATTTGATGGTCTAAAGGTATTGAAATCATGCAGACTCTGTTCTCTTATGTTTCTAACTGTGGAATTATATTAGATATCAATACCAAAAATCTTTGAAAATAACCCACATGTTTTCAAGTGCAATGTGACATTTACGGAGAGAGTCAGACCACTGAGTTTTATTGAATTGAGGAGAAGTTTCTAAGCCAAAATGTTCCAGCTGCCTATCAAATTTCTCTCATTAAAAAAAAAAAAAAAATCCCTAGCTCTTAAAGTCCATATCAGGTATGGAGAAGTAAGAAAAATCGGCACAAGCTGCACCTTGCATTGGGAGCACGCGTGACTGTGCGTCCGTGGCGCGTCGTTGCCAAGCAGG
Organism: Raphicerus campestris; assembly: GCA_006410735.1. Lineage (NCBI taxonomy): Eukaryota > Metazoa > Chordata > Mammalia > Artiodactyla > Bovidae > Raphicerus > Raphicerus campestris. The sequence goes on from SJYW01010954.1 coordinate 1,394,824, forward strand.
CTTGCAGCGGTCACTGTGCAGCGGCTTGGCTGCTCTAGTCCAAGACGGACAGACTTTGTTGGTAAAGGGCCAGAGAGTAGATATTTTTGGCTTTGCGGGCCACATGCTCTCTGTCCCAAATACCCAGCCCTGCCTTTGTAATGCAAGGCAGCTACAGGCGGTATCAAATACCTGAGTAGGGCTGGTTCGATGAGACTGTTTATAAAAAGAGATGGAGGTGGGCTGCATGGGGTCCACAGACCATGGTTTTTGGACTTTTTCCTCAAGGAACATGGGAGAACAAAGAAAGACACTAAAAATTGAAAGGAAAAAAAAAAGTGTATATATTGTATCCTTATTTGAGCTTCCATTTGACCCAGATTGGCAGCTTGAATGCTGCTCTTGGTCAGCAGTGGACCCGTGCTGGGCCTCAGGCCTGCAGAAGCGGCCTCTCCAGCTCCCCCTGGAGGGGTCGTATCTCAGTGCAAACCACCTGCAGCCCTGCAATGCCCACCTGAGCTGTGGAGCTGGGCTGCCTGCCCTTGGGATGTCACCTGGCTCCTGTTCTAGGGGAGGTGGGGTTGAGAACACATCCTTTACTCCTTGGGATCCTTCTCTGGATTTCAGGCAGGGCCCTTGCTGCCCTTCTCCTGTAACACCTTGAGCTGATTCAGTGCTCCAGCTGGCTTCGCACTGTGTCTTACCTGGAACCGCACCCTTGTCCCCAGAATTAGACTCCAGTGCCCCAGTCTCCTTGATGGAATGTGCGAGATCCTCAGTGGAGCTCAGTGGGCATCCTGGCTTCAAGGAGTCCCTCTCAGACCCTCAGAGCGAACCTCTCATTTGTCCCCGAGGTGACTCCTGCTGTGTCCACGTCCTGACTGAACAGCTGGTTCAGAGCCCGTTACCTGCCAGGCATCCCTGGCACCTCCATCCCACCGCCTCCCTCGAGGGCTTCTCGTTTGCAGAATCCCTAGAATGTAGCACTTGAGAAGTAACTTGAAGCACTTGAGCAGAGACTGTTGTTGCGGGTGTTTTCCCAGGGAGACAGGGAGCTCCTGAAGGCGGTGTTCCTGCTGGTCTACCACGACTGCGTGCTCCCCCTGCTGCACTCTGCGCGCCTGCCCCCGTCTAGATGGGCAGAGGAGGAGACTGAGGCTGCCCGGTGGAAGGGCATCGCCGACTTCCTCAAGCAAAACCGGGAAAATGAGGGCGCCCTCCAGGTTCTGCTGTCGCCAGAGGGGGTCCATGAACCTTTCGACATTTCCGAGCAGACCTATGACTTCTTGGGTGAAAGAAGAAAGAACCTAGCCTGACAGCAGTGGCCTTTGACCCTGAGCTCCCCGCTGACCCTGATAGGCCCTCCACGATGTCCTACATCATGTGGCCAAACCGGAACTAACTGCCCTGTCACTTTTCTGTACAGGCCACATTCTATAGGAAGCATTTATCCGATAATTTGAATGTGTGTCAGTACAGTAAAACNAAAAAAAAAAAAATCCCTAGCTCTCAAAGTCCATATCAGGTATGGAGAAGTAAGAAAAATCGGCACAAGCTGCACCTTGCATTGGGAGCACGCGTGACTGTGCGTCCGTGGCGCGTGTCGTTGCCAAGCAGGCTTGCAGCGGTCACTGTGCAGCGGCTTGGCTGCTCTAGTCCAAGACGGACAGACTTTGTTGGTAAAGGGCCAGAGAGTAGATATTTTTGGCTTTGCGGGCCACATGCTCTCTGTCCCAAATACCCAGCCCTGCCTTTGTAATGCAAGGCAGCTACAGGCGGTATCAAATACCTGAGTAGGGCTGGTTCGATGAGACTGTTTATAAAAAGAGATGGAGGTGGGCTGCATGGGGCCCACAGACCATGGTTTTTGGACTTTTTCCTCAAGGAACATGGGAGAACAAAGAAAGACACTAAAAATTGAAAGGAAAAAAAAAAGTGTATATATTGTATCCTTATTTGAGCTTCCATTTGACCCAGATTGGCAGCTTGAATGCTGCTCTTGGTCAGCAGTGGACCGGTGCTGGGCCTCAGGCCTGCAGAAGCGGCCTCTCCAGCTCCCCCTGGAGGGGTCGTATCTCAGTGCAAACCACCTGCAGCCCTGCAATGCCCACCTGAGCTGTGGAGCTGGGCTGCCTGCCCTTGGGATGTCACCTGGCTCCTGTTCTAGGGGAGGTGGGGTTGAGAACACATCCTTTACTCCTTGGGATCCTTCTCTGGATTTCAGGCAGGGCCCTTGCTGCCCTTCTCCTGTAACACCTTGAGCTGATTCAGTGCTCCAGCTGGCTTCGCACTGTGTCTTACCTGGAACCGCACCCTTGTCCCCAGAATTAGACTCCAGTGCCCCAGTCTCCTTGATGGAATGTGCGAGATCCTCAGTGGAGCTCAGTGGGCATCCTGGCTTCAAGGAGTCCCTCTCAGACCCTCAGAGCGAACCTCTCATTTGTCCCCGAGGTGACTCCTGCTGTGTCCACGTCCTGACTGAACAGCTGGTTCAGAGCCCGTTACCTGCCAGGCATCCCTGGCACCTCCATCCCACCGCCTCCCTCGAGGGCTTCTCGTTTGCAGAATCCCTAGAATGTAGCACTTGAGAAGTAACTTGAAGCACTTGAGCAGTGACTGTTGTTGCGGGTGTTTTCCCAGGGAGACAGGGAGCTCCTGAAGGCGGTGTTCCTGCTGGTCTACCACGACTGCGCGCTCCCCCTGCTGCACTCTGCGCGCCTGCCCCCGTCTAGATGGGCAGAGGAGGAGACTGAGGCTGCCCGGTGGAAGGGCATCGCCGACTTCCTCAAGCAAAACCGGGAAAATGAGGGCGCCCTCCAGGTTCTGCTGTCGCCAGAGGGGGTCCATGAACCTTTCGACATTTCCGAGCAGACCTATGACTTCTTGGGTGAAAGAAGAAAGAACCTAGCCTGACAGCAGTGGCCTTTGACCCTGAGCTCCCCGCTGACCCTGATAGGCCCTCCACGATGTCCTACATCATGTGGCCAAACCGGAACTAACTGCCCTGTCACTTTTCTGTACAGGCCACATTCTATAGGAAGCATTTATCCGATAATTTGAATGTGTGTCAGTACAGTAAAACAAATTTTTATAAGTAATATTGTATAAGTTTAAAGAGAATTTTTTTTTTCAAAAAACAACTGCTACTTTTCTTTTAAAATTGAGTATAGCTGAGTATAGTATATTGAGGATGAGATGGTTAGATAGCATCACTGAGTGAATGGACATGAGTCTGAGCAAACTCTGGGAGACTGAAGGACAGGGAAGCCTGGCATGCTGCCATCCGTGGGGTCGTAAAGTGTCGAACACAACTTAGTGGCGGAACAACAGCAACATGGTTGATGTGAAATATGAAAGTTTCAGGTATACAACATAGTGATGAACAATTTTTAAAAATTATGTTCTATTTAAAGCTTTATAAAATACTGGCTATATTCCCTGTGTTGTACAACATATCCTTGCACTGTTTATTTTATACTTAATAGCTTTATCTCTTAATCTCCCCCCGCTACCTTTCCCGTCCCCGTTCTCCTCTCCCCACGGGNTTATGTTCTATTTAAAGCTTTATAAAATACTGGCCATATTCCCTGTGTTGTACAACATATCCTTGCACTGTTTATTTTATACTTAATAGCTTTATCTCTTAATCTCCCCCCGCTATCTTTCCCGTCCCCATTCTCCTCTCCTCTCCCCACGGGTAACACGTCTGTTCTCTGTCCATTTTTTTTTTTTTTTAATGGAAGTACAATTGATTTCAATATTGTGTTAATTTCTTCTGTAGAGCAAAGTGACTCAGTTACACATACGTATATACATTCTTTTTTAATATTCTTTCCCCTCACAGCTTATCATAGGATATTGGATATAGTTCCTTGTGCTATATTGTAGGACCTGTTGTCCATCCATTCTATATGTAATTTGTTGTTATTTACTCACTAAGTCATGTCTGACTTTTTGTGACCCCCACAGACTGAAACTCCAATACTTCGGCCACCTCAGGTGAAGAGTTCACTCATTAGAAAAGACCCTGATGCTTGGAGGGATTGGGGGCAGGAGGAGAAGGGGACGACAGAGGATGAGATGGCTGGATGGCATCACCGACTCAATGCACATGAGTTTGAGTGAACTCTGGGAGTTGGTGATGGTCAGGGAGGCCGGGCGTGCTGCGATTCATGGAGTCGCAAAGAGCTGGACACAACTGAGCAACTGAACTGAACTGAACTGAAAGACTGTAACCTACCAGACTCCTCTGTCCATGAGATTTCCCAGGCAAGAATACTGGAGTGGGTTGCCATTTCCTTCTCCAGGGGATCTTCCTGACCCAGGGATTGAACCTGCATCTCCTGCATTGGCAGGCAGATTCTTTACCACTGAGCCAGCAGGGAAGCCCTTCTATATGTAGACTCATATCTGCCTGCCAGTGCAGGAGACGCAGGTTCAGTCCCTGGGTCAGGAAGATCCCCTGGAGAAGGAAATGGCAACCCACTCCAGTATTCTTTGCCAAAGACTTTCCTCTGTGTCAAAGAACAAAGATTTTGTTGCCTTTCAAATAATCCTGTGACTGCTGGTGAATCGTCCCAAGCCTTTCGTGTTAGTGATAACGGTACATCTGGCGTTCGTTGGGCACCTGCTGTGGGCGTCCTCTTTTACGAGGTGACTGCTCACAAGTACTATAGGAGGCCAGTACTGGGCTTCCAGTGTTATCAGTACTGCTGCTTAAGAGACAGGCCAAGCAGATTTGGTAATTTGCCTAAGGCCAGAGGTAGTAAGTGGCACAGCTAATACACTGCATAGAGACGTCAAGTATAACTTTCTACAACCGAAGACATTCCCCTCCTCGCTGGAGACATTTAAAAATTGTACGTGAAATATAACATGAGAAGTCTGTTGGAAGAAAAATACAATCAAATTAGAGTTTAATCTAAATTATCAGAGTGCTGACTGAGGAACTTGTCTTGAAACGTACTGCCTTAAAGGAGGCATTTACTTATTTTATTTTATTTGGCTGCACCACGCAGCGTGTGAGACCTTAATTCCCTGGCCAGGGATCAAACTCAGGTCTCCTGCATCGGTCTTAACCACTGAACCACCAGGGCAGTGTCCTAGGAGGGGGTTACTTTTAGAGAGAGCTCCATTGTATTACAAAACTCCTGGGCTGCATCTCACTTCAGTTCAGTCGCTAAGTCATGTCCAACTCTTTGTGACCCCATGGACTGCAGCATGCCAGGCCTCCCTGTCCATCACCAACTGCTAGAGTCTACCTAAACCCAAGTCCATTGAGTCGGTGATACCATCCAACCATCTCATCCTCTGTCACCCATTTCTTCTGCCTTCAGTCTTTCCCAGTGAGAGGGTAACAGGCAGGAAGGCCAGGGGTCTCCAAATGGAGGAAGTAGCCTGCAAGTGTCAGACATTTTTCTCTCTCTTAAGTGGCAGGAGGAAACAAACTAGCGATATTTTTTCCTTCTCTATACAAATTTAAAAGGAGGTTTCCCTTAAAATTCTGTGTTGCCATAATGACACTTGGTTTCACCTGAAGTTAACTATTCTCAAACCTAGAGATAACCAATGCCTTTTTCTTATGGAAATCTTAAGCTATGCTAATGTACTATACATTTACCCCAAACTGTCTTCAAGTCGGTTAGCCTTTTGGCTCAGAACCAACTTGATAAACCAGTATGTTATACTCAGATATTGTTCCTCTAACCTATGTAAATGAAACTGTTTGTATGGTGATCTGCCCTTCTTCAAGATTCAAGTTAATCATGTTATGGCCCAGGATGAACCCTTTGGTGCCAAGATTATCCCAAAATGCATCTTACGGGTGAGGGGCCTGGTGCCATTCTGAGTTTTAAGACATTCCTTTCTTTCATTGACAGACTGCTAGTGACTATATGACATCCAGCTGAAGACTAGCAGGG
>SJYW01010954.1:1404862-1419132 GCA_006410735.1 Raphicerus campestris
TGGGCGTCCTCTTTTACGAGGTGACTGCTCACAAGTACTATAGGAGGCCAGTACTGGGCTTCCAGTGTTATCAGTACTGCTGCTTAAGAGACAGGCCAAGCAGATTTGGTAATTTGCCTAAGGCCAGAGGTAGTAAGTGGCACAGCTAATACACTGCATAGAGACGTCAAGTATAACTTTCTACAACCGAAGACATTCCCCTCCTCGCTGGAGACATTTAAAAATTGTACGTGAAATATAACATGAGAAGTCTGTTGGAAGAAAAATACAATCAAATTAGAGTTTAATCTAAATTATCAGAGTGCTGACTGAGGAACTTGTCTTGAAACGTACTGCCTTAAAGGAGGCATTTACTTATTTTATTTTATTTGGCTGCACCACGCAGCGTGTGAGACCTTAATTCCCTGGCCAGGGATCAAACTCAGGTCTCCTGCATCGGTCTTAACCACTGAANAATCAGGGGATTAGCATCAATATTAGACTATCAATTGTTCAGGTTGTCCTGAACTCCCCACAAGTGTCTTCTTCCTGATCCAGGATTCAGCTCAGAATCCCGAGTGGTATTTGGTGGCCATAATTCCTTCATCCAATCTTTTTTCTTTTTTACTAAGTAGATTTAATTTTAACTTGATTTTCTGATTACAATTTCATAAAAAAAAAAAACTTTTTATTTTGCACTGGGGTATAGCCATATACAAGCTATAAGGGGCTCAGACCTACACGTACATGGATCCATTCTCCCCCAAGCCCCCTTGCCATCCAGACTGCCGTATAACGCTGAGCAGAGTTGCGTGTGCTACACGATAGATCCTTGTGGTTATCGTTTTTAAACACAGCCATGTGTACATGACCATTTCAATACGATTTTTTAAGATTTTTTTTTTTTTTGATGTGAGCATTTTTAAAGTCTTTATTGAATTTGTTACAGTATTGCTTCTGTTTTATGTTTTGGCTTTTTGGCCACGAGTCATGTGGAATCAGTCTCCCTGGGATCGAACCTGCACCCCCTGCNTTTTTTTTTTTTTGATGTGAACATTTTTAAAGTCTTCATTGAATTTGTTACAGTATTGCTTCTGTTTTATGTTTTGGCTTTTTGGCCACGAGTCATGTGGAATCAGTCTCCCTGGGATCGAACCTGCACCCCCTGCATCGGAAGGTAAAGTCTTAACCACCGGACCACCAGGGAGGTCCCTCATCTACTTCAATCTGGGCCAGTTCCCACCATCTCTGTCTTGAGTATTTTGAAGACTACTGATCAATTATTGTGTACCATGTCGCTCCATTCAGCCCTGTCTGATGTTTCCTCATCACAAATTTAGTTTTAATTCTCAAGGAATCCTTATGTATTAAATATAATGCATATATATGCATGTATGCATGCGTGCTCAGTCATGTCTGACTCTTTGTGACCCCATGTGTAGCTCACCAGACTCTTCTGTCCATGGAATTCTCCAGGCAAGAATACTGGAGTGGGTTGCTATGCCCTGCTCCAGGGGATCTTCCCAACCCAGGGAATGAACTCATGTTTCCCACATTGCCAGTGGATACTCTACCATCTGAGCTACCAGGGAAGTCCAAGAATACTGGAGTGGGTACCCTCCTCCAGGGGATCTTCCCGAACCAGGGTCTCCTGCATTGCAGGCAGATTCTTTACCAGCTGAGCTTCCAGGGAAGCCCACTTACACACGTATGTGTGTATTTAATGGATTTATTCTGTACGTGCTCTTTTGCTTCTGCTTGCTCCTTAAATGAGTGCTCCTAGCGTGGAATATAAGACCAAGCATGCGTCATATCTGGGGCATGGATGGAGAGGTAGACAGGAGAGGCGGGGAGAATNCTTTTGCTTCTGCTTGCTCCTTAAATGAGTGCTCCTAGCGTGGAATATAAGACCAAGCATGCGTCATATCTGGGGCATGGATGGAGAGGTAGACAGGAGAGGTGGGGAGAATTCCAGCTGGTGACTGATTCTGTTTTGTTTTGTTTTGGTCATGCCAAGCAGCTCGCAGTATCTTAGTTCCCCGACCAGGTATCAAACCTGAGCCCCCCTGTAGTGGAAGCTTGGAATCTTAACCACTGGATGGTCAGGGAAGTCCTTGGTGGCTGATTCTGATCGCCACGAGCAGATGTGCTGGGCTAGAGAGGAGAGAGCAGGGCCAGCCTAGCAGAAGCTCCTTTGTCCTGGGCCTCCTGAGTATGCTGGCCGCTTCTACCCACAGAGCTGACCACTGAGCCCCAGGCCTTGGGGCCCCAGATTCTCAGTCTGTGGACCTAAGGCATCACAGACAGCCATGTGCTTTTCTAAGGCAGAGAGCAGATTTTTCCAGAGAGTGGATTCTAAAACTGGGAGCTCAGGATGGCAAAAAGGGGCAGAGAAGGCAAAATTCGTGACCTGGATTCACAGGTGGTCCATGGTGACTGCAGGCATACTTCCATCCAGCCACTGTACCCCAAGACAGCGGGGGTCTTCCCATTGAGCGAAGGACCAAAAACTCTAGGCGTGCAGAAGTCAACAAGGGTCCTTGAGTCCTCGCACCACCTCTGTGGCCAAGAATCTCTGGCTCTTTTGTGTCAGCAATGATGACAGAGCTGGACAGCGTGGACGCTGGGGGCCGGCCTGCTCCCCCGGCTAGCTCTGCTCTCCAAAGACGGCTCTTACAGATCTTTGCCTAAATAACTTTATTTTAGAGTCTTTCACACTAAAATGCACATTTTAAAATGTCTGTCATGATTATAGATTAATAGACAGATGCAAAGACATTTCAGAGAGGTCTCCCACACAGTAGTCACCGCTTTCATAATAACTCTCTACTATTTAAAACAATATTGACCAGGTAACTAATGTTCGTAGGCTATGTCTATATTCCATGCCGTTTTCTCACATGTGTAGATTGACGTAAGCACTACNAAAAAAAAAAAAACTTTTTATTTTGCATTGGGGTATAGCCATATACAAGCTATAAGGGGCTCAGACCTACACGTACATGGATCCATTCTCCCCCAAGCCCCCTTGCCATCCAGACTGCCGTATAACGCTGAGCAGAGTTGCGTGTGCTACACGATAGGTCCTTGTGATTATCGTTTTTAAACACAGCCATGTGTACATGACCATTTCAATATGATTTTTTTAAGATTTTTTTTTTTTTGATGTGAACATTTTTAAAGTCTTCATTGAATTTGTTACAGTATTGCTTCTGTTTTATGTTTTGGCTTTTTGGCCACGAGTCATGTGGAATCAGTCTCCCTGGGATCGAACCTGCACCCCCTGCATCGGAAGGTAAAGTCTTAACCACCAGACCACCAGGGAGGTCCCTCATCTACTTCAATCTGGGCCAGTTCCCACCATCTTTGTCTTGAGTATTTTGAAGACTACTGATCAATTATTGTGTACCATGTCACTCCATTCAGCCCTGTCTGATGTTTCCTCATCACAAATTTAGTTTTAATTCTCAAGGAATCCTTATGTATTAAATATAATGCATATATATGCATGTATGCATGCGTGCTCAGTCATGTCTGACTCTTTGTGACCCCATGTGTAGCTCACCAGACTCTTCTGTCCATGGAATTCTCCAGGCAAGAATACTGGAGTGGGTTGCTATGCCCTGCTCCAGTGGATCTTCCCAACCCAGGGAATGAACTCATGTTTCCCACATTGCCAGTGGATACTCTACCATCTGAGCTACCAGGGAAGTCCAAGAATACTGGAGTGGGTACCCTCCTCCAGGGGATCTTCCCGAACCAGGGTCTCCTGCATTGCAGGCAGATTCTTTACCAGCTGAGCTTCCAGGGAAGCCCACTTACACACGTATGTGTGTATTTAATGGATTTATTCTGTACGTGCTCTTTTGCTTCTGCTTGCTCCTTAAATGAGTGCTCCTAGCGTGGAATATAAGACCAAGCATGCGTCATATCTGGGGCATGGATGGAGAGGTAGACAGGAGAGGTGGGGAGAATTCCAGCTGGTGACTGATTCTGTTTTGTTTTGTTTTGGTCATGCCAAGCAGCTCGCAGTATCTTAGTTCCCCGACCAGGTATCAAACCTGAGCCCCCCTGTAGTGGAAGCTTGGAATCTTAACCACTGGATGGTCAGGGAAGTCCTTGGTGGCTGATTCTGATCGCCACGAGCAGATGTGCTGGGCTAGAGAGGAGAGAGCAGGGCCAGCCTAGCAGAAGCTCCTTTGTCCTGGGCCTCCTGAGTATGCTGGCCGCTTCTACCCACAGAGCTGACCACTGAGCCCCAGGCCTTGGGGCCCCAGATTCTCAGTCTGTGGACCTAAGGCATCACAGACAGCCATGTGCTTTTCTAAGGCAGAGAGCAGATTTTTCCAGAGAGTGGATTCTAAAACTGGGAGCTCAGGATGGCAAAAAGGGGCAGAGAAGGCAAAATTCGTGACCTGGATTCACAGGTGGTCCATGGTGACTGCAGGCATACTTCCATCCAGCCACTGTACCCCAAGACAGCGAGGGTCTTCCCATTGAGCGAAGGACCAAAAACTCTAGGCGTGCAGAAGTCAACAAGGGTCCTTGAGTCCTCGCACCACCTCTGTGGCCAAGAATCTCTGGCTCTTTTGTGTCAGCAATGATGACAGAGCTGGACAGCGTGGACGCTGGGGGCCGGCCTGCTCCCCCGGCTAGCTCTGCTCTCCAAAGACGGCTCTTACAGATCTTTGCCTAAATAACTTTATTTTAGAGTCTTTCACACTAAAATGCACATTTTAAAATGTCTGTCATGATTATAGATTAATAGACAGATGCAAAGACATTTCAGAGAGGTCTCCCACACAGTAGTCACCGCTTTCATAATAACTCTCTACTATTTAAAACAATATTGACCAGGTAACTAATGTTCGTAGGCTATGTCTATATTCCATGCCGTTTTCTCACATGTGTAGATTGACGTAAGCACTACCATCAAGACACAGAACCATTCCATCACCAGGAAGACCTCCCTCCTGCTTCTGTTTTAAATTTTGTTGGCCATGCTGGGTGGCATGCAGGATCTTAGTTCCCTGCCCAGGGATTGGACCTGTGGCCCCTGAAGTGGAAGCGTGGAGTCTTAACCACTGGACCAACAGGGAAGCCCTTGCTTCCATATTATGGTCACCCAACCTTATCCTCCCAGCATCAGAGTCTAGTTGGTGATGGACAGGGAGGACTGGCGTGCTGCGATTCACAGGGTCGCAAATAGTCAGACACAACAGCGACTGAACTGAACTGAGCTGACCTTAGCCTTCACCACCCTTTCTCACCCTTGGAAACCACTACTTCCATCTTTGTAATTTTCTTATTTCAAGAAAGTCACAGAAATGAATGGAATCATACAGTATATGGTCTTTAACGATTAGCTTCTTCCACTCACCATAATGTCTGCATGAATGCCTCAGTTGCCCAGTTGTGTCCAGCTCTTTGTAGCCCCAAGGACTGTAGCCCACCAGGTTCCTCTGCCCATGGGATTTTCCAGGCAAGAATACTGGGCTGGGTTGCCATCCCCTCCTCCACGGTATTTCCCTGACCCAGGGATCGAATCCAGGTCCCCTGCATCTCCTACACCAGTAGGTGGATTCTTCACCACTGTGCCACCTGGGAAGCCCCATAACACCTTTGAGGTCCATCCAAATCATGTGCATTTCTGTAGTGGGTCCCTTTTCATTGCTGCGTAATATTCCACAGTGTGGATTTACCGCAGTTTGTTTAACCACTGACGCAATAAGAAACATTTTGTTCTTTTGCAATGTTTAGCTATTCTGATAAAGCTGCTATGAGCGTTCACATATAGGCTTTTGGTTGGATGTAATTTTCACTTTTCTGGGTAAATGCCAGAGTGAGTATGATTTCTGTAAGTGTCTGCTTCATTTTTTATTAAGCAATGGACAATCTGTTTTCCAGAGTGGCTGGACCATTTTACATTTCTACAGGCAACGGATGAGCCTTTAGAGAGTTTAATGTTTAAGTTTGCATTTTGTTTGGTTTATGGTTGAATTCAAATTTCTCATCTGAAAACAGTATTAATTTCAAAACCTAAATTCCAAGCTTGAGGAGGCTTTGAATCAGTGCATTTTAAGGTGAGAGCAGACGTTGTTTATTTCCTCTCCATCTCTCTGTTAGTGTGGGAGTCTTCTGGTGCCAGCGCTGGGTGGGCAGGGGACCAGGTGACTCACAGTCTCGCTGCCTGGCTCTTAAGAGCAAACACCGTGCCTGTGTCTGGCCTGGGGCAGAGAGCAAGGGGCCCCCTGAGTCCCTGCCTGCTCTAAGCTGGCTCATCAGCATTTTTTTTTTAACAAGATGAAAGGGTGAACATAGAAATAACCCCAGCGACTACAACTGAGGGAGAGTTTTAGGAAGTCATCCAACCTTTTCACTAGTTCACTTATTAATTAGATACTTGACTAATTATAAAGAAACAGCTGAGAAGGTTTCTAGAGTCAGCTAATTAAAAGGAAAGATGAACACTGTTCGGTGTTCAGTGTTTTCAGCTTTTTAACTTGCCTGCACAATGGTCAGAAGGAAATAGTCTGACATCCCCACCCCCTCTCCCAACCCACACTCCCCCACCTGCCCCCCCAGAAGCTCATTCCAGAACCTTCCAGCTGGGAAGCTCACCTTGCTGTCATCCACATCCCCAGTTTCACCTGCAGTTCAGCCAGTTTCTTTTTCTACTCTGTCTATACGTAAATGGGCTTCCCTGATGGCTCAGCCAGTGGTTGAGAATCCCTCTGCAATGCAGGAGACGCGGTTGGATCTCTGGGTTGGGAAGAACCCCTGGAGGAGGAAATGGCAACCCACTCCAGTATTCTTGCCTGGGAAATCCCAAGGACAGAGGAGCCTGGAGGGCTACAGTTCATGGGGTCACAAAGAGTTGGACACGACAGAGCAGAGTACACACGTAAGGCAAGGCTGTATGTAAAAGCCTGTTTGGGAACTTCCTGGACCCTGGAGCCGTCTGTCAGCTGCGTGGGGCTGAGAGAGGGAGGTAGGGCTCAGCTCAGGCCTGGCTTAGGACAAGCAGGTTCCTTCCTCTTTGTTGTAACACTTCTTTAGAAGCTGAGTTTTCCAAAAGGAAAAGTCGTTCCTCTTGCTCCCTTCTGCTTCGCTCTCAGTTCTCTATGCTTCTGGGAAGCAGCAAAGTAAGCTTGGTTTGCCCCAGCTTTTCTTCATCGTCGGGGCATCTGTCCTTTGCTTCATTCCAGGCCTGCTCCCCAGCCTCGCCCCCTCTGACTTCACCCAGCCCCTGCAGGACCCGGGGATCAAAGGCCTCCATGGCCAGGGCACCACTGAGACCCAACGAANAAGACCACAGGGCAGAGTCCTCCATCCAGGACCTAGGGAGGGGTAAGCAAGAGCAGCTTCCTGGAGGAGGTGACATTGGCCCAGCACCTGTTTTCGAGGATCTGGTCTTAGACTAGCAGGGAAGGAGCCAGCTGGGCAGGAGTCCCGGGGGACTAGAGTGAATGGTGTGATATCCCTGGGTTCTCGGTGCCCAACTGAGGGCAGGAACACGGCCACGGTCACAAGCGGTTCCCGGGGGAAGGAGGAGGTGGGGACCTCCCCTGAGCCCAAGGGCTCTTTGGGGGACTTCCTGGGGACAATGGAAGTGTCACAAGGTTAATAAATAAAGTGGAGCCAAGAGAGGTGGTGGGGCTGGGGAATGGGGAAGTCTGTCTATGAGGCCACTGTGGGGAGCAGTACGCATTTATACTGCTTCTTTGCATCTTTCCCATACTTTCTAACTTTTCTAAGGTATACAAGTTTTTTGAAAAACATGGGGGAGAATGTGTTCCCCAAAATGCTTAGATTTTTTTTTTTTTTTTTTTTGAGACTAGAAGGAAAAGCCCTTTAGACTTTGGAGGAATAAGAATGTTTTTATTACCCTAGTTCATATTACATTGTAAATCTGTGCTGTTGAGTCAATGAGAAGTTGGGCCAGCGGGAAGGAGGGCGGGGATCTCTGAATGGGTGGGTGCGGTCCTAGGGGAGGAAGCGAGGGAGGGAGGGGAGGGAAGCAGAGGAGCCTGGCCACTGACTCACCAGCCCCTCCTGCCGGCATCCTGCCCCTCCTGGGCTCACACCCCAGGGCAGGCACCGATTTCCCTGGCGCAGGGCCAGCCCAGGCCTGAGAGCCCTTGAGGGAACCAGGAGCTCCTAACACGGCTTGTTCTGCAGGGGGCGGGTGGAAGGAGCTTTGGCCGCACCATTGTTTCTGGAGTGGACCGGATAAGACAGGGGTCCTCGTGGGAGTTCAAGGGGCCTGGGCAGGCAATTTCCTGTTACCCTTAAAGCCACAGAGAGAAAATTCTCACTGCAAGAGTCAGTACATAGTGACTGGTCTTTGGAAGGATCCTGGGTTGAATTATGGCGCCTGACTTCACTTTCACTTTTCACTTTCATGCATTGGAGAAGGAAATGGCAACCCACTCCAGTACTCTTGCCTGGAGAATCCCAGGGACGGGGAGCCTGGTGCGCTGCCATCTATGGGGTCGCACAGAGTCGGACACGACTGAAGTGACTTAGCAGCAGCAACAGCAGAGCTTCCACATAAAGCCGGTGGTTTGGGAGTCCCAGATTCCAGCCCAGGCCTGCCACGTGCCCCCTGCCATGGGTACTTGTGGAAAGTCCCTTGATCTCTCAGAACTGGCTTCCTCCACCATCAGAGGAGGTGACATGCCAGCTCAAAAGCTTCACAGGCTACAGAGATGGTGGTGATCAGAACCCACATGGGCGCTGGGGTTCCTGCGCCGCCCACAGGGAGGGCTGCAGCTAGGGGAGGACTTCACGGGTGCCTGCCCCCACCCCTGGGAGGGCCTGAAAGAGGCTGGGCCCCTACTCCCCAGGTGTGGAGGCCCTGGTGCCTTTATGCCAAGTTCCATCACGGAGGACATTCCAGGAACTCCTCCAAGTGTCTGACAGCCCCTCGTCCCTTCTCGCTTCCTCTCAGAGGCTCACGCTTCCCACAGACCTCAGCGTGATCCTCCAGGACCAGAGCTGAGGCTCCTGCTGCCGTAGCCACCGCAGATGCGAGCTGACGCCACGGAGGGCACGGGGGGCTGTGGGGGGCAGGGAGCCTGCACCAGCCTGGACTGAGGCTCTCGGACAGAAAGAGGCAGACTGGAGCTAGGGGTCCACTCCTGGCTGTGATGCTCGAAAAAAATGCGTTTCCGTGGCAACTTTGTGTGTGTGTGTGACTAATTAAAACAAAGGATTCAGGAAACAGTATTGCCCTTTCCTATGAGCAAGGCGCTGTATTTTCTTCACTAGTCTACTTACCTGTTTGTTTCAAAACAAACGACTTTTTATTGAAGTAAAGTTGATTTACTATGTTGTGTTAGCCTGAGATGTAGAGCAAAGTGATTCATATATATTCTTTCACGTTCTCTCCCATTATGTTTTTTTAGATAGAGTTATTCATTTATTTCTGGCTGAGCGGTGTGTTCGGTGCTCTGGTGGGCTTTCTCTAGTTGCAGCGGGCGGTGGCTCCTCTTGTAGGGCACAGGCTCTCAGCGAGAGGGCTTCAGTAGCTGTGAGCACTGGCTTAGCTGCTCAGGGCATGTGGGATCTTCCTGGACAAGGGCTTGAACCCATGTCCTCTGTATCGCAAGGTGAACAGTAGCCACTAGACCACCAGGGAAGTCCCCCTCCATCATAGATTTTCACGAGATACTGAATATAGTTTTTCCCTGTGCTATACAGTGGGTCCTTGTTGTTTATCTATTTCATATATAGTGCTGTGTATCTGTTTATCCCAAACTCCAGGTGTATCCCTCCCAACCCCTTTCTCCTTCGGCAACCATGAGTTTGCTTTCATGTCTGTGAGTCTGTTTCTATTTTGTAATGAGCTCATTTCCATCTTTATATGATTCTACGCGTAAGACATTCCATAAGACATTTGTCTCTGTCTGACGTTCTTCACTTAGTATGACCATCTCTAGGTCCATTCATGTTGCTACTAGTCTATTTAACTTAAAAAAAAAATTTTATTTGTTTATTTATTTGGCTGCTTCAGGTCTTGATTGTGGCATGCGGGGTCTTCTGTCTTCATCGTGGCACGCAGGATCTTTACCTCCCTGACCAGGAGTCGAACCCGGGCCCCCTGTCACTGGCCCACCAGGGAAGTCCCTACTTAACCTTTTAATGCCGGTAGTGAGCAGGTGGATTTCATCAGCCACTAACAGATCTCAGCCACTGTTTGGAAGGCTGGGTGCTGGGGGCACTGCACAGGCTCGGGAGACTGCTGGGTGTTGGCGGAGTTTGGCCTGGGGATTCCAGGAAGCCAACTGGGAGGGTTCTAAGAGGTGGTGAAGGGCATAGGTCATGTGAGCAGACTCTTATCCCAGGTCCTTAGCAGTGCTGTGACAGGGCTGCAAAACGGCTGGAACAGAAGGGAAGTAAGACCTCACACCCCTGGAAGCCCGGAGGAGCTGGCGGGCTCTGCCTGGGCTGGTTCTTTGGCAGCACAGTTGTGTCATCCAACCCAGGCTCTTCCTGTCTCTCCTCTTCCTCATCATAGCTCCAGGCCTAAACCCAGACAAGCCGTGGCCAGTGGCCAGAGCAAGGGCAGAACTGTCAGGACTGTCTCATCCCCGAGGCAGGAAGAGACCCTTCCCAGGACCCAGAAGCCTTGCATCTTGTTGTCCAGGGTGGTCTATGTTTCCCAGCCAAGAGATATGTTGAGCCTAGCAGATGCGGGAAAGTCACCTGGTACACCTCCTACCCCCACCCACCCCACTGCCCACCAGTATGCCCAGCTGGGCAGTTTTTCCATAGGGAGGACTTACTCATTTCTCTTGTCTCTCTTCCGGCTTTTCTCTAGTTGCAGCAAGCAGGGCTACCCTCTCGTTACGGTGCTCAGGCTGCTCTTTGCAGGGGCTTCTTTTGCTGTGGAGCGTGGGCTTCAGGGCCGATGGGCTGCGGTGGATACAGCACGTGAGCTCAGTAGCTGTGGCTCCCGGGCTCTGGAGCGCAGGCTCAGCAGTGATGCACGGACTTAGCTGCTCGGCAGCATGTGGGATCTTCGCAGATCAGGGGTCAAACCCGTGTCTCCTGCCTTGGCAGGCAGATTCTTTACTACTGAGCCACCAGGGAAGCCCCATGGAAAGAATGAAAAAAAAAAAAAGACAACTCTCTTTGCAATGTTACCTACTGTGGCATCATCTATAACAGGGAAAATCCACACCTCTTTGCCCTGGGGCCTCATTGACTAAATGAAGTTTTATCAACGTGATGGAATGTAATGGTGCCATTGAAAGTACAGGCGGGCCTCATTACTCAACAGATTTTGCGTGTCCAAATTCCCCTGCTCACTAAACTTTATCTGTAACCCCACAATCCATACTTGAGGTGTTGTCACGTAGATTCGAGGACCTGTGTCGATGGAGGCAGGGCAGACAAAAAGTCGAGTCACAAATCTGAGACACACACATTTCAACCTGAGGTCAATACCTGCCTTCTTAAAAGCATGCTTAGTTGTTCAGTCTTGTCCAGCTCTTTTTGACCTTTTGAACTATAGCCTGCCAGGCTCCTCTGTCCGTGGGATTTTGCAGGCAAGAATACTGGAGTGGGTTGTCATTTCCTTCTCCAGCGAATCTTCCAAGCTCAGGGATCGAATCCGTAGCTCCTACATCTCCTGCATCACAGGTGGATTCTTTACCCACTGAGCCAGCGGGGAAGCCCTTGCCTTCTTACAGCTCATAGTGTTAACAGGGTCCTTTCCCAAGTCTGTTTAGTGCCACATCTTGCTAATTTTTGTGCTGGGCTTTTTGTTGGTGATTTTAGTATTCAAAATAGTCCAAGTACACCGCTGAAGTTATGTCTAGTGTTCCTAAGTTTGGCAAGGCAGTGACTTGCCTTACCCAAAAAGTAAGTGTTAGGCAAGCATATAGTGATAGAGCTGTTGGTGACAGCTTGATATTAATGGATTAACATTACAGATTAACTATATTGAATAATGTGTCTTTAAACAGAAAGATACATAAAACAAAGTTATTTGTTGATCAGTTGATGACGATATTTTGACCACAAGCTTGTAGGAATGTAGTCTGTATTTCCCAAGGAACGATGATTCACGATTCACACCTAAACATGCCAGTGTTCAGAACAACTTGACAGAACTACCTAGAACAACAAGAATCGACTGTATCATTAAGCCACGGAGCAAAATGAAAAAATACCAAAAAAATTTGAATACAAAATGTATGTGCCCCACAGTCTGCAACCAGCACTCGACCCCGAAAGGAACATAACATAATAAAGAATTCCTCTGCTGATAACATTAACCTTAATTTTACGATCGATTTAAAATCTTAGGATTGAAAAAATGATTAACAGATCTAGGGACTTCTCTGGTGGGCCAGTGGTTAAGACTCCACGCTTGCATTAAAGCAGACATGGGTTTAATCCCTGGTCTAGGAGCTAAGACTCCACATGCAGCACGATCAGAAAATAAGACACAGATCTAATTCCTGTTGTACCATTTAAACCATTAAATTACCCTGGGGTTGAAGCATTCCGAGTGGGCAGTACCAACATCCCGAGGGATGCCCGTGCTGGCCTCGGTGACATGAACGGGGGTGCTCTGTTTGAAGGGGCTGTGACTCTCTGGGCGTTTTGTACCAGAACCACCAGATGGGCTCCAAACAGCAGCTCCTGCGTGGGGCTCATCTTATTTTTCCCTTTTAAAGGATGTACGTCAGACATACAGTTGCACATTCACGTTCACAGCAGCACTACCACCAGTAGCTGAAAGGCGGAAGCAGCCCATGTGTCCACCAAAGAATGAGTAAATAAAATAGACATGAGGGGACTTCCCTGGTGGTCCAGTGGTTCCATCCCCGGCTGGGGAACTAAGCTCCCACATACCGCGGGACAATTGAGCCTACACTCCAGAGCCTGAATGCTGAAACTAGGCCTGGCACAGCCAAAAATAATAAGTAAATACATATTTTGCAAATAAAATAGATATGTGGTATATTCATGTAATGGAATGTTGCCATGCTCAGTCACTGAGTTCTCTCTGACTCTTTGTGACCCTATGGACTGTAGCCTGCCAGGCTCCTCTGTCCATGGAATTTTCCAGGCAAAAATAGTGGAGTGGGTTGCCATTTCCTTCTCCAGGGAATCTTCCCGAGCCGGGGATGGAACCCGAGTCTCCTGTGTTTCCTGCATCGGCAGGCAGAAATATATATACTTTTTTACCACTGAGCCATCTGAGCAGCCCCCATAATGGACTATTATTCAGCTTTTAAAAGGAGGGAAATTATTCTGAGTGCAATNGAAGACCACAGGGCAGAGTCCTCCATCCAGGACCTAGGGAGGGGTAAGCAAGAGCAGCTTCCTGGAGGAGGTGACATTGGTCCAGCACCTGTTTTCGAGGATCTGGTCTTAGACTAGCAGGGAAGGAGCCAGCTGGGCAGGAGTCCCGGGGAACTAGAGTGAATGGTGTGATATCCCTGGGTTCTCGGTGCCCAACTGAGGGCAGGAACACAGCCACGGTCACAAGCGGTTCCCGGGGGAAGGAGGAGGTGGGGACCTCCCCTGAGCCCAGGAGCTCTTTGGGGGACTTCCTGGGGACAATGGAAGTGTCACAAGGTTAATAAATATAGTGGAGCCAAGAGAAGTGGTGGGGCTGGGGAATGGGGAAGTCTGTCTATGAGGCCACTGTGGGGAGCAGTACGCATTTATACTGCTTCTTTGCATCTTTCCCATACTTTCTAACTTTTCTAAGGTATACAAGTTTTTTGAAAAACGTGGGGGAGAATGTGTTCCCCAAAATGCTTAGNCAAATAAAATAGATATGTGGTATATTCATGTAATGGAATGTTGCCATGCTCAGTCACTGAGTTCTCTCTGACTCTTTGTGACCCTATGGACTGTAGCCTGCCAGAGAATTCCTCTGTCCAAGGAATTCTCCAGGCAAGAACACTGGAATGGGTAGCCATCCCCTTCTTCAGGGGATCTTCCCGACCCAGGTATCGAACCCAGGTCTCCCACACTGCAGGCAGATTCTTTACAGTGTGAGCCCCTAGGGAAACCACTGAACTGTATATTTAAAAGCAGTTAAAATGGCACGCTTTGTTCAGTGTATTTTATCACAAAGTTATGACCAACCTAGATAGCATATCCAAAAGCAGAGACATTACTTTGCCGACTAAGGTCCGTCTAGTCAAGGCTATGGTTTTTCCTGTGGTCATGTATGGATGTGAGAGTTGGACTGTGAAGAAGGCTGAGCACTGAAGAATTGATGCTTTTAACCTGTGGTGTTGGAGAAGACTCTTGAGAGT
>SJYW01010954.1:1429861-1447708 GCA_006410735.1 Raphicerus campestris
GCTCTTCCTAGGAATTCAGTTATAGCAGCAATTTCCTCTCCTCCTCTGCCCAGCACCCAGGGCTGCGGCCCTGAGCCTCACCTGCTCTCCCAGGCGGGGCTGGGGGAGGGAGGAGACTGGGGCCACCAGCCGATAGATTGTTTAGATTGCTTCATCAGGATCTGGCCCAGGAGGGAGACTCGAGGCTTGACCACTGCCTTGGCACAGTCCCTGCTTCCGAGCCTCACTTGACCCACCTATCAGATAGGCAGATTCAGTATCTTTATCAACCCTCCTCGCCCTAAAGGAGGCTTGCTGTGTTTTGCTTTTTCTTGGGGAATTTTTTTTTTAATTATTTATTTATTTATTTGGCTGCAGTGGATCTTAGGTGAGGGCTGCGGGATCTAGTTCCCCAATCAGGGATCAGACCCTGGATCCCCTGCACTGGGAACACGGAGTCCTAAGCCACTAGACGAAGAAGGAAGTCCCAACTAGGGAGACTCTTATCTTGAAAGTGCAGTGTTTTTGTTAGAGACACATGAAAATTAGCTTAATAATGTTGTAGCCCTGTGTTCCAGGAAACAAACTCACTCACTCGGAAGGACAATGCAGACAGTGGAGTGCAGTTTATTACACCGGCGGGCCCAAGGCAGAGTCTCCTCTTAGCCAAAGACCCCAACCAGCATTTGTGAAAATCTTTTATACCCCATGTGCACGTGTCTGAACCCACCACTCAAATTCCTTGAGACTTACATAAACCAAGGAAAATACAATCCCAATAAGCCCATCATTCACGTGCTATGTGCTCAAACAGTCAAACAGTTAGCCAATAATCAATAAGCCTGAGGTTACACTCCAATAGATACAGAAAAATTTATGGCCTGTCAGGAGGAAGGGGTGATCAGTGTATGTTTTCTCTTAGGCGATGAGTAACCTAGATACGATCTTCAAGGTTCCCCTGTCTGGAGGGGGTCTTATCCTTCTGCTGTTGTGTTCACAGGCACTGAACACAGAGTTGAGAGTTCATTAGAAAGGTGGCTAAGCATGATCAGCATGAACAGGCCTAAGATGGAGTCCAGGCCCTATGAATTCCTTCGTCATTCCCCCCTCTTGATGCTCTTAACTCATATTATGAGCATCATTCATAAGGATATATTGCACCCTGGCTCTCCGACTGCCAATTTGGGAGAATGACATCAACCTTTGGGTTACAGAGTTCATAATACATTGTAAAATTCAGGGTCCACAAAGCAGAACTATCAAGACAACTACAACAGTGGTCAATATAGTTTTCCACGAATCGCCCTTCACCCAAGATAGGACCAAAGTCCAGAAAGGAATGTTTTCCTTTTACATTGTTTTTACCTGGCTTTCCATGTCATCTAAAGCAGTCGATACATTGCCAGATAAGTCAGGAATGTATGTACAACATTCAACCTTAATTATAGCACAGGCCCCTCCTTGAGCAGCCATTCTATTATGAATTACCACTTTTCTCATTTGGATTTGCTCTTCATTTAAGGCTTAGATGGCATTTGTTCTATCTAGGAGGGTCTGTTTTGTGAAATTAGTCAAGGCCTCTACTTTAATCATGATATCTGTTGTCCCTATAGAGGATACGAATAAGGCAGCAATATACTCATACCATACTTATAAGATCTTATCCACCTAGCATGTAAATAAGGGGCTGTTGTAGATTTACAGGGGCTACTGGGGTAGATTTACAACAAGTAGGTTAGGCTTTTGTTACACTGGCATTTATATCAAATGTAACCCCATGACCCAAGTCTATTGACTGTAGGTCTTACACCAAGAGAGCAAGGAGAGGTTATGACTGACAAGAGAGAGAAAGTCTCTTTTTGTCATCCCAGAAAAGAGCAGAGTGGTTTAAAATCTCCTTGGCAGCGCGGTGACACCCACCAAAGAAGTCCATCCATCTCTGACAGAGGCCCCGCCCCGCATACCCGGCAGCTGGAAGTGTTGTGGAAGTCTGTGTAGGAAGGTGCCCATGGATGAAACCATTGTCCTGAGTTGAAACGGAAGTTAAATTCAAAATCACGTTGATGAGGCCAAGCAGCAGGAGTTGATTGTGTGGCTTCATCCTGAGGGGGCTCGTCCAGTATCTTTTCCTTCTTCTTAAGGATGGTCTTAGTCTCTCAAGGGTCAGCGGGGTTCCTCTGTGCAGTCCACTCAGCGTTTTGGGGGCCTGTGTGGTATGTTCTCTTCACCCTCGTATGATGGATCCAAGGGACAATACCTACAACTTTAACTGCAGTAGGAGTAGTTAGAATAACATAAGGGCCCTTTCACCAAGGGGCTAGCAAATCATGTTTCCAATCTTTGACCTGTACTTGGTCACCAAGCGTAAACTCATGAATTTGTTCCCCAAGGGGGAACGGCACCCTTTCCTTGTACAAACTTAGTTACCCGATTTATTACCTTACCCAGTTCCATGGGCTGTGAAATCCTATTTCCCCTTTCCTGAGGCAAAGTTGTTGACACCGGTTTTACTATGGGAGGGGATCTCCCATACACAATTTTGTATGGAGAATAGCCTTGGGACTGTGGGGTCATCCTGAGTCTGAGCAGTGCCGTTGGAAGCAAGTCCACCCAGGAGCAGTCAGTCTCTATGATCCATTTGGAGAGTCTCTTTAACGTTTGGTTGGTTCATTCCACCATCTGAGAACTCTGGCCTATATGGAGTGTGCAGTTTCCATTTGATGTTCTAAGTTTTGCTTACTTGGTGTACTAAATCATCTACAAAAGCCAGATCATTGTCTGAACCAATGCTGGTAGGAAATCCAAATCTGGGAACTATTTCCCTAAGCAGCCACTGGGCTACTTCTGATGCTCTTTCAGTCCAGTGGGAAAAGCTTCTACCCATCCTGAGAACGTACATACCATGATCAGCAGGTAACGGTAGTGTTGGTGAGATTTCATTTAAGTGAAGTCCACTCCCAGGTGTTCAAAGGGCAGCGTGCCTTTCCGCTAAATACTCAGAGGTTTTTGTCTGAATACCTGAGAGGCAGCATTAACCTGTGAGCAGGCAGCATGGCCTAGGTGGGTCGCTTGGTGTATTTGGCTTACCAGATTGTGTGCCAGCTCTCTGGTACCGATAATTTGCCACTTGGCAATTCCCACCGTCCCTTTTCAGTCTTGATGGCCCCTTCCGCTTTGGCTAACCTGACAGCCGTTGTCCTTGTTTTATCAGGCTAGTGCCATCAGTATATAGGACCCAGCTAGGGTCTGGAACCTTGTGTCCTGCTTTAAAACAAACCCCAGATACCTTACCGCCTCCTTGCAGATCTGTGCCTTCTTCTTTGACACCTGGTAACCTGCTTCCATCAGCAGCTGGAGCAGTGCTTTTTGTCCCTTCCCAGTATTTTTCCTTGGTTTCAGCAGCCAGCAGCAGGTCATCCCCATATTGTAGGAGCCAACATCCATACTCTTCTGGATGGAATGAGTTCAGGTCAGAAGCCAAGGCTTCCCCAAAGATGGGGAGTTCTTAAACCTTTGTGGGGGAGTTCAGATGAGCTGTTGCTTGGTGCCCCCGACTGGTTCTTCCCATTCAAAGGCAAAGATGGGCTATGTTGGGGCGAGGCGTACGCAGAAGAAGGCATCCTTGAGATCTAGGCGAGTTTAAACTTTAGTCCTTGGTGGGAGGAGGCCAAGTAAATTATAGGGGTTTGGAACAGTGGGGTGTAAAGTCACAGTAGCCTGGTTGACTAGTCTGAGATCGTGTACAGGCCTATAGTCCTGTTCTTCTTCCTTTTTGACTGGCAGGATCGGCATATTCCAAGCCGACTGGCACTCTGCTAGAATGCCCACTTGTTTCAATCTATTGATGTGGGGCAGTATGCCGGCTCAGGCCTCTATCAGTGGCGGGTACTGGTGCTTTTTAACCGGGATGGTGCCTGGTTTGAGTTCTATTATCACTGACGCTTGATGTCTAGCCAACCTTGATGGGGAGGAGGGTTTGTCTTTCGCCCAGACCTTAGGGAATAATTGAGTTAGCTCTCTCTCATGCTCTTCTGGCCCACCTGGTTCTTCCTTCGAAGGCTCATGCAACCTCCACTCATCTTGGGGGGGTCTTGAGAGAGAGAGCAAATAAGCCATAGTGCCCATCCAGAAGGTGGGCCTCTCCTCAGGGGAGAAAGCCACTTGTGCTCCTAGTTTGGAGAGCAAGTCTCTTCCCAACAGGGGTACTGGGCACTCAGGAATGTAGAGGAATTCAGGAATCACTTGGTGTCCCCCTATCTGACATTTTCTGGGCTGGCAAAGTGATTTAATCATCTCTTCTCCCGATACCCCAGTTATAGCGGTGGTCTTTTTGGAGAGTGGTGCCACAGGCTTTGTTACTACCAACAGTTCTGTTCCTGTATCCACCATGAAGTCACTGTTTTGGTCCCCCACTTTTAAGGTTACCAGACCTGATCTCTCTGAGCCCCGGGCAGCCCTACTTAATTTCCAAGTCAGCAAGCCCCACAACTGCGGGAGCTTCCTCTTCGTTCCTTGCCTTAGGGCATTCATTCTTCCAGTGGCCAAAAGCTCGGCAGGGGCACACTGGTTTGGCTGTGACGGAGCCTGGGGCCTCTGTTGGGACCGGTTGAAGGACTGTCCTGTCCCTGGGGCAGAGGAGGTTTTCCGGAGGGGCCAAGATAGACTTTCCCAGAGCAGCAGTTAGCATTGCAAATCTCTTGTCTGTTCTCTTTTGTTCCCTCCGGCTCTCTGGCAGAGGGCAGTCTCTGCTTAATTTCAACATCTCCCTCCCCTTCTTGTCAGTACTCACCGGGAGAGACGGGTATAGCTTAGGCGGTTTGGCTGGAGCCGGATCCTGGAAGTGGTGGCCAAAGGCTTCTGTCACTGGGATCGGGATCGGGATCGGAGTCTGCCGTGGTGGCGGCTCTACGACCTCGAGAAGACCTGGTGGAGGAGCAGCGACTGCTGCAGGACTTCACCTGGCCCTGGATGGGGCCTTAAGGCGGCCTCCAATCCTGGTGGAGCACTGAGGCAGGAGCATCACTATCCAGTATGGAGGAGGGGTCAGGTCAACCTGTCCAAATCCTGTAGAATTTCCTTTATCATCAGTCAATTTTTGTGCCATTAATATTCTCCCTTTCCCTTCTGGATACAGAACCTTGTCCAAGTAGGCGGGTCTTGAGCTAACCGTAGTCATGAGTCAATATATGGATATTGATCCAGGGGTCCTGGCTCTCCTACTGTATAGACGGCTTCCACTGTTTTTAAGCTCAGGGTGTTCTCTGGTGGCCATCCTACTCCCACAGGGGGCCATTCGACCTCACAGAGTATGTGGAGGCAGTTAGGCTTCATCTTCACCCCATAGTCTCCTCCTAATCCCTGCTTAAAATTTTTTAATCATGCACTCCAATACAGTTGCCTTAGATTCACTTCCCCCATCTTGCTTACCTTCTCTGACCTTCTACTTTTCCTTTTCGTTCTGTCTATGAAGTTCTCAGTACCCTATGTACTTTTGATATTTCCACTCAATGACATTTAAATTGCCATTCTGCCTCCTTCCTAATTGAGGTGAGAAGAGCCTTACCTGCCAGATCCCAGAGGGAGAAGGGGGATCGGCATGCCTTCAGCTGCCTGTCAGCACAGCCGAACCAGAAACCACGTGGTCCAAGACTATTTCTCCCTTAAAGTCCGTTCTGCCTTGGTGAGCTTGATCAGGTGTGGATGAAAACACAGATGGGTTAAATATACCATGTCCCAGGCCATCTCCGGGGAAGCCAATTCATACTCACTTATGTATCCCCTTTCTTCTAGCTTAACAGTTCCAAGGGGGTCAAGAATTTCACAGCAGACGAGACACCTCTTGGGGGAGGGCAGAATACAAGCATACAAGGACCAGTTTCCTATCCTAAAAATTGCCTGGCGATTGCTGGTAACAATTTTCCCTGAGACTGCGTGGACACACCTCCTAAATGACCTTCACAAATTTCTTTCCTAAACCGTAGCACACTCGTCGACCTGTGTACCAAGCAATCGCTGCTGCCTGCCTATTCCAGGCCCCTGTGGGTCCGTGCCCCTTCTAGTCCCTCCCAGGAGGGTTATCAGGCCCCCTCTTCCACCCTGCCCAGTGGGTTCCTCTCCACCTGAGCACTCAGTTCCCTTGCTGCCGTTCACTACCTGCCAAAGCGAAGAAACCGGGCATTGAAAACCTGAATTCTTCCAGAGGGGCAAGGCGCCTTCCCCTCCTATGAGATTTAAGTCACAAAGCCTCGGGGTGACCTCAAAGGAGACCTGTCTCCTCAAAGTGAGGAGTTTCCCGGCCAATGCGCCAAATGTTGTAGCCGTGCATTCCGGGAAACAAACTCACTCAGAAGGACAGTGCAGATAGTGGAGTACAGTTTATTACACCGGCGGGCCCAAGGCAGAGTCTCCTCTTAGCCAAGGACCCCGACCAGCATTTGTGAAAATCTTTTATACCCCATGTATACGTGTCTGAACCCACCACTCAAATTCCTTGAGACTTACATAAACCAAGGAAAATACAATCCCAATAAGCCCATCATTCACGTGCTATNACTTAGCTACTAAACAACAACTATTAGATGGGAATAAAAGCATTCCTCTGCCAGAATCCATCCTGTTTTGTATTCCCCTCCACTACCTGCCTTTATAGGTATAGACGCACAGCCCAGCTCCTCCCGTAGCAAGCACATCGTGACGCATTTCCCCTCTAATTTTAATTTATGGTAAAATAATTTGAGCAGTATTGAAAGAAATTTAGTAGGAAAAGAATAACCCTGATCTCAAGGTCTAACCACACTCACCTATCACAATTCATTCTTCCCTATTCCTGGCAAATTTTATACAAAATGTATAAATCTCATTGAACCAATCATTTTAGATGTAGAGTCTTTCATTTATTATTACACCACCCATTAAATATTTTTCATGTCATCACACCATCCGGATAACCATTGGAAATATTTCTCTATTGAGCAATTCAAAACAGAAGTAGGGAGGATTGGATTGCTATTATGGATCCTCATGGAACCATAACCCAGATTCCAGCATTCTCAAGACGTTGTCGCATTTGCTTCACTTAGCTTTTTTTCCCTTAAAGAATCTTAAAACAAATCCCCAACACCATGTCGTTCCATTCTACATGTTGTAGCCACACGTTCCAGGAAGCAAACTCACTCAGAAGGACAGTGCAGATAGTGGCGTGCAGTTTATTACACGGGCGCGCCCGAGGCAGAGTGTCCTCATAGCCAAGGACCCTGACCAGCATTTGTGAAATCTTTTATACCCCATGTGCATGTGCCTGAACCCACCACTCAAATTCCTTGAGAGTTACATAAACCAAGGAAAATACAATCCCAATAAGCCCATCATTCACGTGCTATGTGCTCATGCGCTCAAACAGTCAAACAGTTAGCCAATAATCAATAAGCCTGAGGTTACACTCCAATAGATACAGAAAAATTTATGGCCTGTCTGGAGGAAGGGGTGATCAGTGTCTGTTTTCTCTTAGGCAATGAGTAACCTAGATACGATCTTCAAGGTTCCCCTGTCTGGAGGGGGTCTTATCCTTCTGCTGTTGTGTTCATAGGCACTGAACACAGAGTTCAGAGTCCATTGAAAAGGTGGCCTAGCATGATCAGCATGAACAGGCCTAAGATGGAGTCCAGGCCCTATGAATTCCTTCTTCATACACACTTCACTGCAGAATGCCTCCAAAAAATACACAAGCTTTCTTACATTATCAAACTTACATAAACTTAATGGTAATTTCTCATTATCCTCAAAGGCACAGGTCACAGTTCTGGAGAATTATAACTGTCCCCCATCATAACACAGTCACTACCCTGGTGTCTCAGACGGTAAAAGCATCTGCCTATAATGCTGGAGACCCCGGGTGGATCCCTAGGTCGGGAAGATTCCCTGGAGAAGGAAATGGCAACACACTCCAGTACTCTTGCCTGGGAAAATCCCATGGACGGAGGACCCTGGTAGGCTATAGTCCATGGCGTTGCAAAGAGTTGGACACGACTGAGTGACTTAACTTTCTTTCCCATTATAACTGAAATATGTTTTTGCAGTCAACCTGTTTGAATCAGGGTCCTCACCAGGCCCCTTGCACTTGGTAGTGGTGATTCTTGAGTACCTTTAATCTCCTTTTCAATAGGTGGTTGCTGAACCACAAAAGATACCGGGATTCTTGACCTCTAGGGGAGAAGAATTCAATCCAGGGCCAGTGACGAGGCTTGATCACTCAGAACATTTGTGTAATAAAGCTTTATTAAAGTATAAAAGAGATAGAGAGTGCTTCTGACATAGACATCAGAAGGGGGCAAAAAGAGTGCCCCCTGCTAGCCTTTAAGTGGTATGTTATATACCTATCATATCAGCAAGCTGTTAATTAGAGAAAGGAGATGTCTCAAAACTCGGAGCCTGGCGCCAGGCCCCTCACCCACAACATGCATTTTGAGGGAACATTGGCTCAAGGTGATTTGTCCCAAGCCGTAAAATAATTGACATGAATCTTGAAGAAAGGNCAAAACTCGGAGCCTGGCGCCAGGCCCCTCACCCACAACATGCATTTTGAGGGAACATTGGCTCAAGGTGATTTGTCCCAAGCCGTAAAAGAATTGACATGAATCTTGAAGAAAGGCAGGTTGCCAAGCAAAAACAGTCTCAGTAACATAGCTTAAGAGAACTCTTGCATGAATAAAACATTCGGTTCTGAGTCTTAGAACCGACTTGAAGACAGAGTCTAGGGTAAATAAATACATAGCTCATTAACATAGCTTAAGACAAACATTTCCAAGAGAAAAACGCATTGCTTAGCTCCAGGTTTGAGAAAAGTTAGGTTCAGGTGGAGCCTGGCAGGTTCAGGTGTCTTCATGGCAGCAGAGAATTTTAAGAGAAACCTCTTTTCAAATTTGTATAGAGAAGGGGGAAAAATCTAACACTTGTTTCCTCCTGCTGCTTACTGCTACTGCTAAGTCACTTCAATCGTGTCCAATTCTGTGCAACCCCATAGAGGGCAGCCCACCAGGCTCCCCTGTCCCTGGGGTTCTCCAAGCAAGAGCACTGGAGCGGGTTGCCATTTCCTTCTCCAAGGTATGAAAGTGAAAAGTGAAAGTGAAGTCACTCAGTTGTGTCCGACTCTTAGCAACCCCATGGATTGCAGCCCACCAGGCTCCTCCATCCATGGGATTTTCCAGGGAAGAGCACTGGAATGGGGTGCCATTCCCTTCAACTGTCTGAAGCCTATTTCCTCCGTTTGGAGACCCCTGGCCTTCCTGCCTGTTACCTTCTCACTATCATGGTTCTCCCTGCCAGTGACTTGCTGAAAAAACTGGGTGGTCAGCTGTCCTGTAGACCAGGGGTCCCCCACCTCCAAGATCTAATGTCTGATGATCTGCGGTGGAGCTGATGCAATAATAATAATAGAGATAAATTGCACAGTAAATATAATGCACTTGAATTATCCTGAAACCAACCCCCAACCCATGGTCCTTGAAAAAAAATTGTCTTTCACAAAACCAGTCCCTGGTGCTGAAAAGGCTGGGGACCACTGCTGTAGAAGGTCCCACATTTTGGTTTGTTTGCTGCTTCCTGGTGTGATTTGCTCCTCTAGCCCCTGAACTGTCTGTAAGCCAGAAGTTAGCATCTAAAGGCTAAACTGAAAGGGGTTAAACCGTTCTGGCAAGGATGCTTCGTAAGTGTCTCCAAGTCACATCACACATGGTGACTGGTGGTCCTTCTTTCACTGTGACAACCTTACCCCATCACTCTTTTCTCCAATGTCCTCTTTCATCTTCTGATGAATATTCTTTAGGGGTTGCAAAATGCCAATTTGCCTATTATGATATTCCTTCCAGAATACTATGGTATTCTTATGATGTTAAAGAACACTGCTGAGAGTTTAGCACAAAGGTTCAAAGATGGATGGAAATCTAGAGTCAGATTAGCCCAACTCTGCCATATGTTAGCTAAGCCTCGGTTTTCTCATCTTTAAAGTGGGCATGTTAATAGTAGCTGCCTTATGAAATTAGCTGTGAAGATGAAATGACACAAGTGTATACAGTTAGGAAAACACCTAGCAAACAGCAGGCCTTCATCGCACTAACAGTTGGGGAGCACAAGCTTGGTGTTAATGTGGCCTGGTTTCAAATCCTGGCTCAGCCTGTAGTCACTGACTTTAACCTTGGACTTCTATTTCTTCAAAATGGCCTTAACGATAAATAGAACCAACCTCATAGTTCACAAGGTTAAAAGAGATAAATGAGGAAAAGGTTTAGCCTACATTTTGACCGGGAAGAAGCACTCAATAAATCTTGGTTCATACTGGTATTGACATTTATTTAATCCACTATTGCTCACAACATAGACATTTCACTAGGAACACTGTGAAGGCAGAAAGCGGGAGTTTCGGGAGCAGGCTCGTCTCTTCGGCCCCCTCTGCCCAGAGGCTGAGTCAGAGGAGAAGGTGTTACCCCTTGCATGCCCGTGTGACAGCGGCCGTGCCCCCTGCTGCATCTTTCCAGGACAGCCTGTATCACGGGACCACAGGCATCCTGTACATGAGTGCCGCCGTGTTGCAAGTGCACGCCACCATCGTGTCAGAGACCCAGGACCTGAAAAACTACTATATAAACACTGCAGCCTCGGTGAGTGCTGGACAAGAACACGGCAGGCACTGCCAGGGAGAGAGAGCCAGGGGCTCAGTTCTGTCTCCTCTGGAACAGGTGACCCGACATCCTCAGGCTGAAGGAGTCTTGCGGGATGGGAGGGGTGTGTGTGCCTGTGTGTGAGAGCGTGTGCACGCACACAGATGCGCTGGCAGTCAGGTGTGCCAAGCCCACGTGTAGGTGTCATCTCTCCTCCTGGTGGCTCAGACAGTAAAGAATCTGCCTTCGGTGCAGGGAGACCGGGGTGCAACCCCTGGGTCGGGAAGATCCCCTGGAGAAGGGCATGTCTACCAACTCCAGTACCCTTGCCTGGAGAATTCCAGGACAGAGGAGCCTGGCAATCCATGGGGTCGCAAAGAGTTGGACGTGACTGAGGGGCTAACACTTCACTCACACCAACTACGCTGCCCTCAGAATATGTTTTTCCAAAAGGCACATCTCTTACTGAAAATCCTTAGGACTTCCCTAGCAATCCAGTGGTTAACACGTCACCTTCCAAGGTAGGGGGCGTGGGTTCAATCCCTGGTCAGGGAGCTAAGACCATCATGCCTCATGGCCCCCAAACCAGAACATAAACAATAGAAGCAATATTGTAACAAATTAACTAAAGATTTTTCAAAATGGTCCACATAAAAATTTATTTAAAAAATGAAGAAAGAAAATCCTTCAGTGGCTCCCTTTGCTGGTAGAATGGAGCTCAGTTCCTCATCATGGCTCAAGTTCCGGCGTCCTTCTATTTCAGTCCCCCTATTTCCACGGGGTTACATATTGGCTGATGGAATCCAAGGCAAGGTGGTCGAGAGGAGTTGTGGGCCGAGCAGAACTTCCGGACCTCGGGCTCACTGCCTGCCTGCCTGGCTTTCCAGGCCCTGAGTGTGGCTGCTTCCCTCTCTTGGGGGGATGGCGCCCTCAAGTGGCAGGTGGCTCACATGACAGGTGGTGGGTTCCGCCAGTTAGAGTCTGTGTGCCCACAAGCGCTCCTAACCCTCCTTACTCCTTCTCAGGAAGATCTAAGGCCCAGGCTGGGTCCCACCCCATCAGCTCAAGTCTCTGTGGCCAGAAAAGTCCTGTGTCAGTCGGGTTCCCCAGGGATCGGGCAGCAGCAGGAGGGGGTGTGATATGGGGTGCTGCCGCCCTTGTCAGAAAGATACCAGGCCAACACGGTGACCCTCCAGGATGCCTTTCCTGCCTGTCTCCCTCCTTGCCCCCCAGCCCAGCACCACTCTGCCTCCCACCACTCGGGGTGAGGGGCGCCCTGCTCAGGGTCCCCTGTCACACCAGCCTCCTTGCTGTCCCTGGACCCCTCTCACTTGGGCCTTGGCTTCCGGCTCCCTCACTTCCTTCTGTTCTTTTCTCTCTTGTCACCTCTTGGTGAGGCCGCCACTCAGTCCCACTCAGAGNTCTGTCACACCAGTCTCCTTGCTGTCCCTGGACCCCTCTCACTTGGGCCTTGGCTTCCGGCTCCCTCACCTCCTTCTGTTCTTTTCTCTCTTGTCACCTCTTGGTGAGGCCGCCACTCAGTCCCACTCAGAGCAGTAGCTGCTACTTCTCTCCTGGTTTATCTTGGATCGTTTCTGCATGTGCCACTAAAATGCAAGTTCCATGAGGATAGGAATTTTTGAATTTTTGTTCACCATTAGATCCATGGTTGTGCTTGAAGCATGCATGCTCATGCTAAGTCGCTTCAGTCTTGTTCGACTCTTGCGACCCCATGGACCCTAGCCCGCCAGGCGGCTCTGTCCATGGGATTCTCCAAGCAAGAATACTGGAGTGGGCTGCTATGCCCTCCTCCAGGGAATCTTCCCAACCCGGGAACTGCACCTGCGTCTTTTGCTTCTCTTGTGTCTCCTGAATTGCAGGCAGATTCTTTACCACTGAGCCACCGAGGATGCCCATAGCAGATGCTTACAAGATATGTTGAATGAATGAATGAAACAGAGTGTGATTGGACAGAGTGGGGCAAAAGGAAGATGGAATCCTCCGCTGGGCCAAGAGATCATTAGTCAGTGCAGCTGGGTATTTTGGGGAATGGCTTTGAACATGGCCATCGGGGAGGGAGGGGTCAGGGGGAGCACAGGTTTGGGGCTTGGGTAGCTGGACAAGATGAGGATCCTGGGATCAACTGGGCTTGTGAGGGAATCTCAGGAGTTCAGTTTGACCAGAGAGCTTGTGGGGCCTCTGAGCCTCTGAAGTTCTAAAAGGTGGTGCGTAGAATCGAGTTCTGGACCTGTGAGTGAAACTGTCATTTGACCACAGACTGTGGCTGAAGGTGGAGGAAGGGGAGAGTGCCCAGAAGGAGGCGAGGGCACCCAGGGCGGGCATGGAGATGGGCCCACTTTATGGCAGGTAGAGGGGCCCAGGTCTGCAGGCGGGAGTGGGAAGAGGGGGTGGAGTGCTTCAGGGTGGGTGGAGGGGCTGCCCTGTGGCTGCTGCCCTCAGGCCAGGCAGGGCTCAGGCAGACAGCGGGTGAAGCAGGGTCAAAACAAGGGCCATCCAGGCTGCCGTGAGCCTGTGTGGGGTTGGGAGGGGGTAGTGATTGCCAGCGTCTCTAAGGCAGTAACTCCCTGGCTCTTCCAGTTCTTTGCCTTCGTCACGACCCTGCTCTACATTCTGCATGCCTTCAGCATCTATTACCACTGAAGAAGCAGGGGGCCAGGCAATGTGGGAGATGCTCTTTCAAAACCAGGAGTGTCAGCTTCCGAAACTGGTTTTCAACCTTCGCCATCTGGATGATAAACAGCTCACCAACGATGACATCATGGGATCCACAGACCATCTTTTCAGACTGAGCGATGAAGTCACGCACTGGCAGATCTGTTTGGACATTTTAATTCATTGTGACGAATATGAAAAGGCTGGTGGGGGGAGGACTTTGTTGCTGTTTCATTTTGTTTTGTTTTGCCCAGGGAAAGTAATTG
This sequence comes from Raphicerus campestris, assembly GCA_006410735.1. Taxonomy (NCBI): domain Eukaryota; kingdom Metazoa; phylum Chordata; class Mammalia; order Artiodactyla; family Bovidae; genus Raphicerus; species Raphicerus campestris. Next base: position 1,443,432 of record SJYW01010954.1, read on the forward strand.
TCTCATGGGATTATCTGACAATGACCCTCACTCTTCTAGAAAACTAACATCTTATGTGGAAAATTCCAGGTCTACCACCCTCTTGCCCATTTGGGGATCTGCCTTGGCAATGAGCTTCCCCACAGCTGACTGATGAGAACCTTCATTATTTTCTTAAAATCAAAATGGTGCTGTCAATGTCTTCAGTTCTGAAGAACCGCAGGCCTTGCTCCTGTCCCGGGATCCTGCCTCTTCATTGCAGTAGTAGTACAAACCAGCTACCGCCTCCCACACTGCCTGACTCCAATTCATGTCCCCTTCCTCTTTCCTCTACAGTCTTAGAGGGAGCCAAGGGAAATCTGAGGGTAGATTTGTGGGGAAAATAAGGGACTGGCCGCAAAATTGTTATATACCAAGACCAGGGAGGGGAGGAGGGGTCGGACAGGGAAGGCTGTAACCCATTTTCCCTATTCTCAGTAAGTCAGGCTGCTCAGAGAACTTGAGGGCTGCAGGACGCCTGGGTCAGGCCTCCAGACCCCACTCCTTGTCCCTAAGAAAAGACCATCAAGGAAGCAAGAAGGACATTACGTGCCAGGATTCTCCTCTGGGCTCCGGTCTCACAGAGGATATCAAGGAGGCTGGAAAGGACCCCATCCCAGGGTCCCTGCTCTTTTGTGAGACTCCTCCCCACAGTGGTCCCGCCGGGTGGGGCCTGGACCGTCCAGCCAGCCTCCTGCAGTGAAGGACTTCCAGGGGGCAGGGAAGTCCAAAGGCATTTGTGCTCCAGGGCATTCTCAAAGAAAAGGCACAGAGAAATGTAAACTCACGTGCTAGATCCCTAACTGAATCATTTTCAAAGGAAGCCTGTGCTGTCTGGTGGTCCTGCCCCCGTGCTGGGGGTCCAGGCATCTGTCTGGCTCAGTCTCTGAGGAGAGTCAGTGCCCAGCCCCCAGCTGCGTGGACCTGCTGCCGTTTTGAAATGCAATAAGTTATTATGTGGGAGTGATTTATCTGAGCCGGTTCGAGGGCTTAAAGTTTTGGATCGACTTTTTTCTGCTCCTGAGGGAGAGAGGGTCAGGAAGGCGGGGGGATCACCAGAGAGAAAATCAGCTTCATGCCTTGACGGCTCACCTTCTAATCACCCCATAGCTTTAAAGCCACCATTCGTCTGTGACTTTCCAGCCTGTCATCTGTCTGGGATGTTCAGTATTTCCTGAGCAGTCACATCCAAATAAAAGTGGTTTCTACAGTGTAATGCCTGGAGCTCATCTCTTTTGTGGCCTCACCACTGGGGCTGGCCAGCATGGCACAGGGCCCAGTGGCAGCTGTACTGAGACCCCACACCTCCGACCTGTGGGCCCACCCAGCCTTGCTTCACGGGCAGCTGCCCCGAGATGCCACATCTGGCCCCAGAACTTGGCTTTGTGTCATCATTTCCACTTCAGTAAGAACGGTTTCCCTGATGGCTCGGCGGTAAAGAGCCCGTCTGCCAGTGCAGAAGACACAGGTTCAGTTCCTGGGTGGGGAAGATCCCCTGGAGGAGGGCATGGCAGCCCACTCCAGTGTTCTTACCTGGGAAATCCCATGGACAGAGGAGCCTGCTGGGCTAGAGTCCATGATGTCACAAAGAGTCAGACACGACTGAGTAACTAGCACACACACAGCCGGGCTAAGGTGTAAGTATGCGGAAGTGGGGTAACATTAAGGTGCATCGCATCAAGATGCAGTTATGCAAGATTTAGACATGTCAAGAGGTGTTATGTCAAGGTGCTGATGGATTAAGAGGAGTTATAGCAAGATGTACCTGTGTTCGGGTGTACTTATAGCAAGTTATTGCAAGGTGTGGGGCAGCTCTGAGGCGCCTGTAGATGCACTGGCAGCAGCGGGATGGACCCTGTGATCCCTGTAAGTGGGATCATTAAAGACTTGTGTCATCAAACTTGGCAGGAATGCACGAGGGCCCCCTTGAGTTAAGGTCCTTTTCTTCAGCAACCATAGGAAATGACTCCCCCACCATTAAGGTCGTGAAATTATTTCTCTTTTCAGTGTTAAGACACCTTTTGCGGTGGTGGTGGTTTAGGCACTCAGTTGTGTCTCACTCTTGCAGCCTCATGGACTACAGCCTGCCAGGCTCCTCTGTCCATGGGATTTCCCAGGCAAGAATACTGGAGTGGGTTGCCGTTCCCTTCTCTAGGGTATCTTCCCAACCCATGATCGAACCCTAGTCTCCTGCGCTGCAGGCAGATTCTCTACCAACTGAGCCACCAGGGAAGCCCAGGACGCCTTTTGCTGCGAAGTCGCTTCAGTCGTGTCCAACTCTGTGCGGCCCCATAGATGGCAGCCCACCAGGCTCCCCCGACCCTGGGATTCTCCAGGCAAGAACACGGGAGTGGGTTGCCATTTCTTTCTCCAGTGCATGAAAGTGAAAAGTGAAAGTGAAGTTGCTCAGTCGTGTCCGACTCTTAGCGACCCCATGGACGGCAGCCCATCAGGCTCCTCTGTTCATGGGATTTTCCAGGCAAGAGTACTGGAGTGGGGTGCCATTGCCTTCTCCGAAGACGCCTTTTAAGGGGAGATAATTAAGGAGTCAGATAGAGGTAGGAAACTGAGAGGTCGATGCAGTTATCCAAGCCCTCCACTGGGTGGCGCGCTGGCTCCACTCCCATGCGGATACAGAGGGCCTTCCTGGTGGTGGGAGGTGGTCAGGGCGGGAGGCGGCAGAAAATCCTAATGGACCCCAGTGGCGTCCTTGGGGATTTCGCGAGAGAAGGCTGCCCCTGCCACAGGGATGTTCCCTGTCCTTGGAGCTTCCGTGGAGAAAGAGGCCCGGGGCCCTGCCTTGGCACGGTTTGCCTGTTGGGTTAAGGCTGAAGGTGAGGGGGCGGGTGTCACATGGAGGGACCCTCGGTCCATCCACCATCGCTGTTGGCCGGGTGATGGCTGGACCCGAGCCAGGGGAAAGGTCTGCTCCCCGTGAAGGGGAGTGGGGGCAGGGGGAGGGACTTCTGTCTGATATCCTTACAGCCGTCACTACCTACTGCACCCTCTGTGCGTGGCTGAGTTCACCGGGACACACAGACTCCTGGGCCCTGGAGTGATGCACCTGTGCTGGGGAGGGGCCCACGCTGGCCCGAGCTGACCCAAGACTGCTCCCAGGGACCACTGAGGGAGATGGGGCAGAGCGTGGGGGATCCCAGGCTAAGGCACAGTGTCAACACCCAACCTTTCCTTTCATCAGCTTCTCCCTATCAGGTATATGCCCAGGTTTCCAGAAGCTTTCAGGGGCACCCCTGACCCTGCCCACCCAGCTCCCCAGCTCCCCCCAGCACCCCAAACCTTTATGTAGGGGTTTTGGGTCCCAATGAGTTTGATCCTTGGGTCAGGAAGATCCCCTGGAGAAGGAAATGGCAACCCATTCCAAGTATTCTTGCCTGGAAAATTCCATGGACAGAGGAGCCTGGTGGGCTACAGTCCATGGGGTTGCAAAGGAGTTGGACACGACTGAGTGACTAACACACACACACACACCTGTTATGTAGCCCCACCTCTGCTGAAATTCTGCACCCGAAGAGGGGCCCCCGGCGTGCACTAACACCCAACAACCCTCGGCCTGCTTCTCTGTGGCAAAGATGCCCTCGAAGACCCTCTGGGGTCACTGCTTCCTCCTGGAGAGACAGGGAAGGCAGAGAAAATCGAGGAGGATTCCCCAGGCCACTTTTGTGCAGTGGGAGGGTAGATCACAAAGCCCTCCTGTCCAAGCCAGGCTCCTCTGGTGCAGACGCAGCAGACACCGGTGGGAGCAGCGGAGAGCCTCGCGCCAGGGCGCCTGCCTTCTGCAGGGCAGCCTCCATGTTTGCCAAAAGCATATCTCACAGGTTCGGTTCTGTCGCCTGAGTGTTTGCTGAGCGTCTGCTCTGTGCCAGGGCGGGGCTCTGCTCTCGAGGACTGGGAGTAGGGTGTGTTGGGGGGAGAGGGGGTTCGTGTCTTAGGGCAATGGGGCACTGATCCAAACTGGAAGAAGCAGGGAGGGATTTACAAAAGGCCTCCCAGGAAACAGGACCTCCAGGAAGTTATCAGAGCCATCAGCCACCTGCCCTTCCCCTGCCTGGAGTCACAGGCTGGGGGTCTAAAGGGGAGATGCAGTCTTAGGTGGAGAGGGCAGTCAGAATAGGCAACAGTGTAAGGAAGGGCTCTGAGTCCAACAGCGGCCATGGTTCAGGAGCCAACAGCAGCCAGTCCAGGGTAGTATTAGCAAGCTTGAGCTTGCAGATATTAGCTGTGACCTTGATTCTCCTGCC
>SJYW01010954.1:1454781-1501237 GCA_006410735.1 Raphicerus campestris
CTCCTTGCTGTCCCTGGACCCCTCTCACTTGGGCCTTGGCTTCCGGCTCCCTCACCTCCTTCTGTTCTTTTCTCTCTTGTCACCTCTTGGTGAGGCCGCCACTCAGTCCCACTCAGAGCAGTAGCTGCTACTTCTCTCCTGGTTTATCTCGGATCGTTTCTGCATGTGCCACTAAAATGCAAGTTCCATGAGGATAGGAATTTTTGAATTTTTGTTCACCATTAGATCCATGGTTGTGCTTGAAGCATGCATGCTCATGCTAAGTCGCTTCAGTCTTGTTCGACTCTTGCGACCCCATGGACCCTAGCCCGCCAGGCTGCTCTGTCCATGGGATTCTCCAAGCAAGAATACTGGAGTGGGCTGCTATGCCCTCCTCCAGGGAATCTTCCCAACCCGGGAACTGCACCTGCGTCTTTTGCTTCTCTTGTGTCTCCTGAATTGCAGGCAGATTCTTTACCACTGAGCCACCGAGGATGCCCATAGCAGATGCTTACAAGATATGTTGAATGAATGAATGAAACAGAGTGTGATTGGACAGAGTGGGGCAAAAGGAAGATGGAATCCTCCGCTGGGCCAAGAGATCATTAGTCAGTGCAGCTGGGTATTTTGGGGAATGGCTTTGAACATGGCCATCGGGGAGGGAGGGGTCAGGGGGAGCACAGGTTTGGGGCTTGGGTAGCTGGACAAGATGAGGATCCTGGGATCAACTGGGCTTGTGAGGGAATCTCAGGAGTTCAGTTTGACCAGAGAGCTTGTGGGGCCTCTGAGCCTCTGAAGTTCTAAAAGGTGGTGCGTAGAATCGAGTTCTGGACCTGTGAGTGAAACTGTCATTTGACCACAGACTGTGGCTGAAGGTGGAGGAAGGGGAGAGTGCCCAGAAGGAGGCGAGGGCACCCAGGGCGGGCATGGAGATGGGCCCACTTTATGGCAGGTAGAGGGGCCCAGGTCTGCAGGCGGGAGTGGGAAGAGGGGGTGGAGTGCTTCAGGGTGGGTGGAGGGGCTGCCCTGTGGCTGCTGCCCTCAGGCCAGGCAGGGCTCAGGCAGACAGCGGGTGAAGCAGGGTCAAAACAAGGGCCATCCAGGCTGCCGTGAGCCTGTGTGGGGTTGGGAGGGGGTAGTGATTGCCAGCGTCTCTAAGGCAGTAACTCCCTGGCTCTTCCAGTTCTTTGCCTTCGTCACGACCCTGCTCTACATTCTGCATGCCTTCAGCATCTATTACCACTGAAGAAGCAGGGGGCCAGGCAATGTGGGAGATGCTCTTTCAAAACCAGGAGTGTCAGCTTCCGAAACTGGTTTTCAACCTTCGCCATCTGGATGATAAACAGCTCACCAACGATGACATCATGGGATCCACAGACCATCTTTTCAGACTGAGCGATGAAGTCACGCGCTGGCAGATCTGTTTGGACATTTTAATTCATTGTGACGAATATGAAAAGGCTGGTGGGGGGAGGACTTTGTTGCTGTTTCATTTTGTTTTGTTTTGCCCAGGGAAAGTAATTGTCTCATGGGATTATCTGACAATGACCCTCACTCTTCTAGAAAACTAACATCTTATGTGGAAAATTCCAGGTCTACCACCCTCTTGCCCATTTGGGGATCTGCCTTGGCAATGAGCTTCCCCACAGCTGACTGATGAGAACCTTCATTATTTTCTTAAAATCAAAATGGTGCTGTCAATGTCTTCAGTTCTGAAGAACCGCAGGCCTTGCTCCTGTCCCGGGATCCTGCCTCTTCATTGCAGTAGTAGTACAAACCCGCTACCGCCTCCCACACTGCCTGACTCCAATTCATGTCCCCTTCCTCTTTCCTCTACAGTCTTAGGAGCCAAGGGAAATCTGAGGGTAGATTTGTGGGGAAAATAAGGGACTGGCCGCAAAATTGTTATATACCAAGACCAGGGAGGGGAGGAGGGGTCGGACAGGGAAGGCTGTAACCCATTTTCCCTATTCTCAGTAAGTCAGGCTGCTCAGAGAACTTGAGGGCTGCAGGACGCCTGGGTCAGGCCTCCAGACCCCACTCCTTGTCCCTAAGAAAAGACCATCAAGGAAGCAAGAAGGACATTACGTGCCAGGATTCTCCTCTGGGCTCCGGTCTCACAGAGGATATCAAGGAGGCTGGAAAGGACCCCATCCCAGGGTCCCTGCTCTTTTGCGAGACTCCTCCCCACAGTGGTCCCGCCAGGTGGGGCCTGGACCGTCCAGCCAGCCTCCTGCAGTGAAGGACTTCCAGGGGGCAGGGAAGTCCAAAGGCATTTGTGCTCCAGGGCATTCTCAAAGAAAAGGCACAGAGAAATGTAAACTCACGTGCTAGATCCCTAACTGAATCATTTTCAAAGGAAGCCTGTGCTGTCTGGTGGTCCTGGCCCCGTGCTGGGGGTCCAGGCATCTGTCTGGCTCAGTCTCTGAGGAGAGTCAGTGCCCAGCCCCCAGCTGCGTGGACCTGCTGCCGTTTTGAAATGCAATAAGTTATTATGTGGGAGTGATTTATCTGAGCCGGTTCGAGGGCTTAAAGTTTTGGATCGACTTTTTTCTGCTCCTGAGGGAGAGAGGGTCAGGAAGGCGGGGGGATCACCAGAGAGAAAATCAGCTTCATGCCTTGACGGCTCACCTTCTAATCACCCCATAGCTTTAAAGCCACCATTCGTCTGTGACTTTCCAGCCTGTCATCTGTCTGGGATGTTCAGTATTTCCTGAGCAGTCACATCCAAATAAAAGTGGTTTCTACAGTGTAATGCCTGGAGCTCATCTCTTTTGTGGCCTCACCACTGGGGCTGGCCAGCATGGCACAGGGCCCAGTGGCAGCTGTACTGAGACCCCACACCTCCGACCTGTGGGCCCACCCAGCCTTGCTTCACGGGCAGCTGCCCCGAGATGCCACATCTGGCCCCAGAACTTGGCTTTGTGTCATCATTTCCACTTCAGTAAGAACGGTTTCCCTGATGGCTCGGCGGTAAAGAGCCCGTCTGCCAGTGCAGAAGACACAGGTTCAGTTCCTGGGTGGGGAAGATCCCCTGGAGGAGGGCATGGCAGCCCACTCCAGTGTTCTTACCTGGGAAATCCCATGGACAGAGGAGCCTGCTGGGCTAGAGTCCATGATGTCACAAAGAGTCAGACACGACTGAGTAACTAGCACACACACAGCTGGGCTAAGGTGTAAGTATGCGGAAGTGGGGTAACATTAAGGTGCATCGCATCAAGATGCAGTTATGCAAGATTTAGACATGTCAAGAGGTGTTATGTCAAGGTGCTGATGGATTAAGAGGAGTTATAGCAAGATGTACCTGTGTTCGGGTGTACTTATAGCAAGTTATTGCAAGGTGTGGGGCAGCTCTGAGGCACCTGTAGATGCACTGGCAGCAGCGGGATGGACCCTGTGATCCCTGTAAGTGGGATCATTAAAGACTTGTGTCATCAAACTTGGCAGGAATGCACGAGGGCCCCCTTGAGTTAAGGTCCTTTTCTTCAGCAACCATAGGAAATGACTCCCCCACCATTAAGGTCGTGAAATTATTTCTCTTTTCAGTGTTAAGACACCTTTTGCGGTGGTGGTGGTTTAGGCACTCAGTTGTGTCTCACTCTTGCAGCCTCATGGACTACAGCCTGCCAGGCTCCTCTGTCCATGGGATTTCCCAGGCAAGAATACTGGAGTGGGTTGCCGTTCCCTTCTCTAGGGTATCTTCCCAACCCATGATCGAACCCTAGTCTCCTGCGCTGCAGGCATATTCTCTACCAACTGAGCCACCAGAGAAGCCCAGGACGCCTTTTGCTGCGAAGTCGCTTCAGTCGTGTCCAACTCTGTGCGGCCCCATAGATGGCAGCCCACCAGGCTCCCCCGACCCTGGGATTCTCCAGGCAAGAACACGGGAGTGGGTTGCCATTTCTTTCTCCAGTGCATGAAAGTGAAAAGTGAAAGTGAAGTTGCTCAGTCGTGTCCGACTCTTAGCGACCCCATGGACGGCAGCCCACCAGGCTCCTCTGTTCATGGGATTTTCCAGGCAAGAGTACTGGAGTGGGGTGCCATTGCCTTCTCCGAAGACGCCTTTTAAGGGGAGATAATTAAGGAGTCAGATAGAGGTAGGAAACTGAGAGGTCGATGCAGTTATCCAAGTCCTCCACTGGGTGGCGCGCTGGCTCCACTCCCATGCGGATACAGAGGGCCTTCCTGGTGGTGGGAGGTGGTCAGGGCGGGAGGCGGCAGAAAATCCTAATGGACCCCAGTGGCGTCCTTGGGGATTTCGCGAGAGAAGGCTGCCCCTGCCACAGGGATGTTCCCTGTCCTTGGAGCTTCCGTGGAGAAAGAGGCCCGGGGCCCTGCCTTGGCACGGTTTGCCTGTTGGGTTAAGGCTGAAGGTGAGGGGGCGGGTGTCACATGGAGGGACCCTCGGTCCATCCACCATCGCTGTTGGCCGGGTGATGGCTGGACCCGAGCCAGGGGAAAGGTCTGCTCCCCGTGAAGGGGAGTGGGGGCAGGGGGAGGGACTTCTGTCTGATATCCTTACAGCCGTCACTACCTACTGCACCCTCTGTGCGTGGCTGAGTTCACCGGGACACACAGACTCCTGGGCCCTGGAGTGATGCACCTGTGCTGGGGAGGGGCCCACGCTGGCCCGAGCTGACCCAAGACTGCTCCCAGGGACCACTGAGGGAGATGGGGCAGAGCGTGGGGGATCCCAGGCTAAGGCACAGTGTCAACACCCAACCTTTCCTTTCATCAGCTTCTCCCTATCAGGTATATGCCCAGGTTTCCAGAAGCTTTCAGGGGCACCCCTGACCCTGCCCACCCAGCTCCCCAGCTCCCCCCAGCACCCCAAACCTTTATGTAGGGGTTTTGGGTCCCAATGAGTTTGATCCTTGGGTCAGGAAGATCCCCTGGAGAAGAAAATGGCAACCCATTCCAAGTATTCTTGCCTGGAAAATTCCATGGACAGAGGAGCCTGGTGGGCTACAGTCCATGGGGTTGCAAAGGAGTTGGACACGACTGAGTGACTAACACACACACACACCTGTTATGTAGCCCCACCTCTGCTGAAATTCTGCACCCGAAGAGGGGCCCCCGGCGTGCACTAACACCCAACAACCCTCGGCCTGCTTCTCTGTGGCAAAGATGCCCTCGAAGACCCTCTGGGGTCACTGCTTCCTCCTGGAGAGACAGGGAAGGCAGAGAAAATCGAGGAGGATTCCCCAGGCCACTTTTGTGCAGTGGGAGGGTAGATCACAAAGCCCTCCTGTCCAAGCCAGGCTCCTCTGGTGCAGACGCAGCAGACACCGGTGGGAGCAGCGGAGAGCCTCGCGCCAGGGCGCCTGCCTTCTGCAGGGCAGCCTCCATGTTTGCCAAAAGCATATCTCACAGGTTCGGTTCTGTCGCCTGAGTGTTTGCTGAGCGTCTGCTCTGTGCCAGGGCGGGGCTCTGCTCTCGAGGACTGGGAGTAGGGTGTGTTGGGGGGAGAGGGGGTTCGTGTCTTAGGGCAATGGGGCACTGATCCAAACTGGAAGAAGCAGGGAGGGATTTACAAAAGGCCTCCCAGGAAACAGGACCTCCAGGAAGTTATCAGAGCCATCAGCCACCTGCCCTTCCCCTGCCTGGAGTCACAGGCTGGGGGTCTAAAGGGGAGATGCAGTCTTAGGTGGAGAGGGCAGTCAGAATAGGCAACAGTGTAAGGAAGGGCTCTGAGTCCAACAGCGGCCATGGTTCAGGAGCCAACAGCAGCCAGTCCAGGGTAGTATTAGCAAGCTTGAGCTTGCAGATATTAGCTGTGACCTTGATTCTCCTGCCGAGATGAAGAGCTGGGGGAAGAGCTGGGGGTTACGCAAGGAGTACAGATCCTTGTGCCCACAGTGGCCACACTCTCAGGAGGCGACCAGAGCATCTTTGGAGATGTGTCTTCATTAAGAATCTATATCCTTGAGAATGGAGCTTCTCTGGTGGCTCGGTGGTAAAGAATCTGCCTTCCAGTGCAGGAGACCTAGGTTCGGTCCCTGGGTCAGGAAGATCCCCTGGAGAAGGGCACGGCAACCCACTCCAGTGTTCTTAAGAACATTGGGAAATCCCAGTGTTAAGACCTGGGAAATCCCATGGACAGAGGAGCCTGGTGGGCTGCAGTCCATGGGGTCGCAAAGTCAGGTACGACTTAGCAACTAAACAACAACAACATCCTTGGAAATTCCCCAGCAGTCCAGTGGTTAGGACATCACACTTTCACTGCCAAGGGCCTGGGTTCAATCTTGGGCAGGGAACTAAGATCCCATAAGCCGCAAGGTGTGACCAAAACAAAAAAATAATCTGTATCTTTTGAATTTTCCAAAAACAAAACACAACTACTACTTTGGATTCCCCATCACGGTACAACTACAAGGGGGACCCAGCTCTTCATACGAGTAATAAATTGGTCGTTTATATCAGTAATTAAGAATAGTGGCCAGCACTCTCATGGAAGCTGGTAGACCCAAGCCCTCACATGGCCGCCTCTCCCTTGTGAGGAGACCTGACAGGTATGAAATGCCACCCTCACTGCAAGTGAGTGGGAAGTTCCATCTCCTGCCCGGGGCTTCCAGGCAGGGGTGAGGGCTCGCACCAGGGCCACACCACCAAGGCCCCCGGATGCACCCCCACATCAGAGCTCCCAGGAGGCTTCAGCTCAAAGGGGGTTTGGGGGTTGCTCCAAATATGGCCCTCTCCCAAGTCCACTTGGAACCCAAGTCTCCAAGGAGGCTGGGAGGCCTTGGTGCTGTTCAGTCACTCAATAGTATCTGACTATTTGTGACCCATGGACCACAGCATGTCAGGCATCCCTGTCCTTCACCATCTCCTAGAGTTTGTGCAAATTCATGTCCATTGAGTTGGTGATGCCATCCAGCCATCTCATCCTCTGCCTCATCCCCTTCTCCTCCTGCCCTCCATCTTTCCCAGCATCAGGGTCTTATCTAACGATTCGGCTCTTTGCTCTGATTGGAGGTCACTGGAGATGTGAAGGAGCAGAGTGAGAAGAGTTTGAATCTCAGGAAGGTCAAAGCACTGAGTCAGGACCATTTGTGTTCCCACCAGCCCAGGACACTGTCTTAGATGCTCTTAGACAAGTTTGGGGCACCTATGGCATCCAGTCTGGGCACTGGATGCTGAGATGAATAAGAAATGGCCTCTGCTATTGAGGAGCTCACAGACTCTGAGAAACCAGGGAAAAGACACTGAGCAAAGAGCTAAGTGTTTGCTCTGAGGAGGGCACCAGGGTGGAAACTTCCCCTGACCAGTACGCTCTGGACCACAGTGAGCCCTGTGACCATTCCAGCCATTTGACCATCGGCCGAGTTTGTCTTTAGCTGGTATCTTTACTGCTTTGGATCTTGGAGTTTCTTAGAAAAGCCCTAATTTCATGGAAGGTAATTTTTTCTTCTTTTTTTTCAGAGGCAATCCACTGGAACTGTAGCTAAATATGATTTCATTTTTATGCTTCTGTAAAATTTTTTCATCTAAAAGAATGTGCCAAGAAGGAAAAAGTCCACTTTAGTTTTGGAAATTACAACCTGCATAGCTCACATGTACCCACACGTACACACACACACACCTGCACACATACATGTTTGTGCATGCATGCTCAGTTGCTCAGTTGTGTCTGAATCTTTGTGACCCCATGGACTATAGCCCACCAGGCTCCTCTGTCCATGGAATTTTCCAGGTAGGAATACTGCAGTGAGTTGGCGTTTCCTCCTGCAGGGGAACTTCTTGACCCAGGGATCAAACCCACATCTCTTGTGTCTCCTACATTGGCAGGCAGATTCTTTACCACTGTGCCATCTGGGAAGCCCACATACTTGCACACAAATACACACCTGCATACACACCCCCTTAGAATGGGGTGCTGCCCACAAAGAGATCTCTGAGCCTGAACTTGCACTTGTGGACACCAACTACCTTTCTTCCTCTGTTTGGCCCCCAAGCAAAGGAGAGCTGTCACCCAGTGCTATGTTGTGGGAACTGGCTGGAACCTGCAGGGGACACCTGCAAGGGCTGAAGGAAAGTTCTTCCACCTGCAGTGGCATCTGTTCGAGAGGTAGGGGCTGGGTGGGCCAGATGAGGAGCAGTGTGCAACCTGGAAGAATGTCAAAATCAACACACAGAAATCCCTTGGATTCCTGTACACTAATAATGAGAAAATATAGAAATTAAGAAAGCAATTGCAACAAAAAGAATAAAATACTCAGGACTATATCTACCTAAAAAAACTGAAGACCTATATATAGAAAACTATAAAACACTGGTGAAAGAAATCAAAGAGGACACTAATAGATGGAGAAATATACCATGCTCATGGATTGGAAGAATCAATATAGTGAAAATGAGTATACTACCCAAAGCAATCTATAGATTCAATGCAATCCCTATCAAGCNCTACTAAGTGCCAAAAATTGTGCTTCAGTGCTGAGGACTGAAGATTATTATGATAAAGTCCTGCCTTCCACAAACCTTAAAACTCTAAAAGAGAGCGTAGGTAGTGGAAGGCACATCAATTAACCATAAAAATAAAATCACAAGTGCTATATTGGTACTGGGCTTCCCTGGTGGCTCAGAGGTTAAAGTGTCTACCTCTGATGTGGATGTGGGAGACCCGGGTAAAGATCCCCTGGAGAAAGAAATGGTAACCCACTCCAGTATTCTTGCCTAGAGAATCCCATGGACAGACAAGCCTGGTAGGCTTCAGGGGGTCGCAAAGAGTCGGACACGACTGAGCGACTTCTCTTTCTTTCTTTCNGAGAAAGAAACGGTAACCCACTCCAGTATTCTTGCCTAGAGAATCCCATGGACAGACAAGCCTGGTAGGCTACAGTTCATGGGGTCGCAAAGAGTCGGACACGACTGAGCGACTTCTCTTTCTTTCTATATTGGTACTAGGAGTACTGTACTAGAGAAGTCAGAAGGAAAAGTTATTTCTTATCTTTTACTTCTTAGGGGTGGGGGTGGGTGTCAGGAGTTTACCAAGGAAGTAACTTCCTGGTTACATCTAGAAGCAAGAGCAAGATTTCATCATGCACAATAAGCGGTTGATAAATGTTAGCAGCTAAGAAACAGGACAAACTTCAGGGGGAAAGCAATGAGGAAATGACTAGCTCATTTGGGAAAGGAAGGAAGTCGGGTGTGGTAGGAAGGCGAGTGTCTGCGGAAAAAGGGTTGAAGCCGGGCCACGAAGCCCTCCTGTGGTGTGAGATTCAGCTTCTAGAGGGCCAGCTCTTTGTGCTTGGATCTGCAGCTCCCCGCCAGCAGCACGGATGCTTGTATACCACAGTGCGAGATACCATAGAACACAGGGACACACTTGGAGGCCGGGGAGCACTGGCCACCGCTGTTTCATACCTGTAGCTTCTTGAACATGCTTGCGGTCTGGGGCTGGCTCCCCTTCAATTTCCATGAGGTCGTGAGCTACTTTTTGGAGTTTTTCTATAGGTACTTGATGCTCAGCCAGTTCCTCCTGCAACTGCTGCTTGTCCATGAAAAAGGACAAAAGAAAACTATTACAGTGAAGTAATCAAAGCTGGTTTCTAGGGATCGAGAGCTACTGGGCAGCTCTGTAGAATAATTCTGTTTATTCATAGCAACAGACAATAGAATATAGTGTTCAGGAATCAGATCTCGTCCAAGGCATCCCTACCCCTGATTTTCACCTCTGCAAGCACTTGTTTTGCTTTGAGGACACTATGAGCTGTGTGTAACAAGAGCCCGTACCCTGGCTCACCTTTGTGGTTGCAAACTGCTGTTGCAGGACCCCAGGGTCAGAGGCAACTGTATCTGAGAGGAGCTTCTTCACACTGGCCTCGCAAGCTTTCATCCAGGTCTGCAGGCTGTCGGCGCTGCTCTGAAACTGCTGATACTGGCCTAGCAGCGTGTTCAGGTGAGCGCCTAGGCGTGTACACTGTGCCAGAGAAAGAAGGGAAAGCAGACCAAAGCAGGTCAGGCCAGAGGCAGCAGCCTCCCAGGCAAGTCCAAAGAGGCCTGATTGTGCTCCAGGGACCTGACTGTGACTGCAGGTAAGGGTAGGTGAGCCTCCCAGGTAGACGGGAGCAACCATTTTCTACAAGTGGGTCCTGATTGTTTGATCCATACTATCCACCCCAACTTTACTATATAAAGGGGAAGACTCAGTTGAGTTGTATGACAGGCTACCGATGAAATACACATCAAGCTGCAAGCAAAGGTGGGAATCAAAGGTACAAAACATTTTCCCTTTGAGAGCGTTAAAGATGTTGGCAAAAACATAAGACTGGTAAGAAGAACTAAGTGGATTCTGTATCTTAGGAGCTAAAGGAAGTTCTTTGATAGGGAGGATGATTAAGGAAGATTTACCCTAAATGTTCTGTCCAGGAATGAAGACTATGTATTTGGTTTAAGTTTCCCTATGCTCTGTCTTTTGGGAGTCCACGCCTGCTGGTCAAGATACAGGGAGGCAATCACTCCCACCTTCACCACTGGAGTGAGACGTATCCCTAGATAGTGCTCAGGTCGAGCGTAAGCCCCTGGGCCTCTGCATCCCCACCACCCCCCCCAGGAGGCTCATAAAGACATTCTGCAAGTCCACTTGCTCACTGTGTCCTGAGGTGCTCACTGTGTCCTGAGATTCTTACTGTAAGCCCCAGAAACCACCCACGGCTGTGTGAGGGCTGCCAGGACTGCTGCACCGGGGGCCGCCAGATGCCTTGCCCATACCTCTGCATGGAGAGCGCTGTATCTTTCTGTCGCATCTTTCAGCTTGGCCTTCACTAAGGTTCCGGTTGCTAATGCTTCCCTGCCATCATCGAGGCTGTTTCCTGTGTCCAAGACCTTCTGCCCTGAGATAGTCACAAATCGCAGGTCTCCTTTGTGGGAAATGACATCCTCCGAGAAGCTTCCCTGCCGCTTCAGCAGGGCGGGAAGAGCCTCGGGGCTGCTGCCTCCCTGATGCATGCTCTCCAGCTCTTTCTCAGATCGTTCCAGCCAGTTCTCAAACTCTCGATGGTCCTGGAGAAACTTCTGCAACTCGTCCCGCAGTGTCTGCACCTGCTTCAGTTCTGCCTCCGACTGGGCCAGGGAAGTCGCATACTGCTCCTTCAGCTCTCCAAGCTTCTCTTGCAGCAGCTGTTGTTCCTCGGGTGTGAGGCTGTGGCCGTGCTGGTCCAGGAAGGCCTGGGCTGACTGCGTAGCCAGGATGAAATTCTGCTGCTGAGACAGCAATTCTTGGTGACGAACCTGGCAAAAAAAAATCCCCCCAAACAAAGGACTATCAGTAGGGATACCACAATGACTTGGTTGTGTCTACAGCCGGAGGTAGGAAGAGATCTCAATAGGCCACTTTTCCAGCTGCTCAGATATCACCAATCTCTGAATTGCTAGGTATTATGCCATGTGCTAATCCCAGGTGAACTGATTTACATAGGATCTGACAGCTATCACGTGTTATCTCGTCTGACTTGCGCCACCATCTGTGGTGCAGGTGGACTATATAATTCCCGCATCAAAGAGGGGATGAGTAAACGCCCAAAAGGTGCTGTATGTCTTAACAGAGGCCATGGAGAGAATTATGGGACAAACTGGGACTAGAACTGGAGTCTCTTCACTAAACTACCCCCGGTCAAAGAGACGGTACAAGTGGCCAACTAAAGCTGCCCACACTGATGGAAGGAGCAGACAATCTTCACAAGCCATACATGTGGCAGCATAAAGCAGGCCATCCGCAAATGCTGAGCTGTGAAACAGCCCACTCATATGTCCTTGAAGAGCGTTCCTACTAGAAAATATCTTGGGAAACTAGTTTTCCAGATAAGCAATTTGCATATTAGTAAGAAAAAACTGTATTTCTGCATAGTACAGATACAGGTAGTCTGCACTTTGTGTGTGCTATGTTTACGTGCGGACGTGTGGACCTTTTTCTATTTAAAAAAGGGAACGTAAGTTCTTTGAGGACAGTTGTGGTCGCTTTGTTTTGTTCCTAAAATGTTCTTCCTGAGGCTAACAGAAGACAGTGGGTGCTTAGGAAGTGTTCTTGACTGTCTGTACTGTGAATGCTACTCCCTAGAGAAGGAGAATGGCAACCTGATAGCTTCAGCTTCTGATGCCATCTCAGGGAAGCTGGGGTAACACATGTATCTGGCTGAAAGAGAAGGAGGGGCAGCACTACAGCTTGTCTGTGTACCGCAAGATGTCCCCATGTGCATCCACCCAAGGTAAGGTGGCTCCCTTCCCAGCTAGGATGGAGCTGCCAGCAAGCAGTATCAGGAAGCCCCTGAGACAGCAGGACCATTTCTGCTCTGTGCTAAGACTGCCATGGCTTGAGGGTACACACGACAGTGGATCTGCCAAGCACAGGAAGTAGCTTGCAAGAGGCAGAAATGCTATGAATACAAAATAAGGCAATGGCCCACACAGGCTGTTCAACAGAAGCATTCCAGCTAAGCCAATTTTATTTGCTATAAAGGTGTCACTACTAACATACGGGACCCATGTGTTTTCTAAGTTCCCTAAATATATAATAGTCTTTTGATCATGCACTACAATACGCCTGCACATGCCAGTTAATATCGTGGAGATGATGGGCCTGGTTGGTTTACTGGTTTATCTCCAATGCCTGTCATACAGCGGGTTCTTGATAATTGTTAAATGAATAAATGAGTAGAGGAAAGTAAAAAATGATTTCTTGAGAGTATCAGGGAACCATTAAAAGAGTTAAGCAGAAAGACAACATTTAAGAAAGCTCACTTAGTAGTGTGGGAATGGACTTGAAGGTAAACGTCAAGAGGCAAGGAAACCAATAGAAGCTACTGTAACACAAGGGAAAGCTATGTTCTGAACTGCAGTAATACCTCAATGGAGATAAAAAGTGTGATGTCTTTGAGAGATGTAAGAAGCACGGGATCTGATGACTGATTCAAAGTGGGAGAGGGAGGGAGGGGAAGGAATCTAGGGTGATGTTTTAGTCCAGGCAAGTGAGTGGGAGTTTAGGAAGAACATGTTCGTTGGGGAAGAGGTACTTTAGAAGACAGGAGGTCCATTTCTCAGGTTGAGGCGCTTGTGGTTCCAAGCTACAAACAGAGAGAAGGATGTATACACTCAGGACAGGCATGCGGGCTGAAGACAAATAAATACATGGAGATCACTAGTACAAACAGGAAGTGAAGTGTCATGGGTGGATGAGATTACCTAAGGAAAGTCTATTCTAAATGATTAAGATGAGACTACAACTTGGAAGTGCATCAGTGTGTTTCAGAAGCTGGCCAGAGGAGAGGGAGGAGAATCACCAGGGAAGACAGTGCTATGGAAACAAGGGGGAAACTATTTCCAGGGGAGTGGTCAAGGGTGTTAAGGCTGCTGAGAAATCAGAGGTATTAACTGAGAAGTTCTCACTGGATTTAGGGCAGGAGGTTATGGTGATTTGAACAGGGCAGGAGAGATTCACTCAGCATTGTGAGAACAAGCTAACATGCTCACCTTCAACTTCTCACACTGCTTGTCCAGCTTCTCTGGGGCTTCATTCAGCTCAGTGTGACCATCAGTGGTATCCAAGGCTCCTTTCTCCAGGTTGCCTGAGAGCTGCTCCATCTGTCCTTCCGATGATCTCACTGAGGTCACCCAGTCCAAGAGAGCATCGATCTTCCTCCTGTTCTCTGCCAGTTCCTTTGCTGCTTTACTCTGAAAGCCACAGGGGGAGTCTAGTGAGAAGGCCTTAAATACTCAGCTACCATACAATCAAAGGTTAAGTAAAGGGAAAGACGTTTAGGTTAAAAAAAAAGAGAGAGAGAGAGAAACTCTAAGGCTGGGTATAAACAGTCTTTGCACCCACAAAGAAAAACAAGCATCTTCTAACTCTGTTGAAAAATAATCATTTAAAATGATCCCTAAATTTAATCTATAGCTCATCACTTTTAACAAAGGATTTTAATCCCAGGATTTGAAAAGGCTTTATTAAGTGGTGATTTTGTCCTGGCAACCCTCCAGGTTTTAACAGAATCCTTGCTAGGTATGCAGAAGTTACATACTAGCTTGGTAGGATAAAAAATAGCACAATTACACTCAATTACCTGGCTGCTTGTCCTTAAAGAAATCCTAGACCATTCCCATCCGTTCCTCTGCCAAGCAGAGCACTGAATTCTAAAACTTGCCTCTCAAATTCTATTTTCTGAATCTTCAAATATTTTATTAATAAAACAGGTTATGTTGAGTGATATGTACATGCATTTCAGAATTCATCTTCAGGTAATGCACTTCTCTTTTCCACATTCTATACTGCCCTCAATAGTGTGCAAGTTCACAGCCAGACAAAGAACTCTAACTCAATTAGCCATGCTAAGTGGGGTGCAGAAGACCATGAGACTTCACCTTCTTTGAAGTTTACCCCAGTGCCATGACTTCCCCCTGAAACTGTAATGGCAGTCTGAGGAGAACTGGAGGCCCATTAAGACTGCCCAGGTGTCTTCATTAGCACACTTGGATCACCAGTCTAGGTTCATGTTTAAAATATGCCCTGTGCTTCTTCCCCAAAGATGATGATGATGGTGACGGTGATTTGGAATATGAACTTTCCATCAACTATTCCAGACTTAAAGTCCTTCAGAATGTTTCTTATAAAAATAAATATCAACTCGCAGATCAGCTCCTAAATGAGCCCTTTTCCTCAACGCCATGCTCTCTGGAAGGCCATCAGCTTTTATTTGTGTAGGCACCAATTTTTTTTTTAAAAATACCAAGCCTCATAGCAGTCTGGTTACCTTTTCAGTCTCCTGCTGCAAGGCTGAGGTCACCACTTCCTCCAGCTCCTTCTGGGCCAGCTTT
The DNA here is from genome assembly GCA_006410735.1 of Raphicerus campestris. Classification (NCBI taxonomy): domain Eukaryota; kingdom Metazoa; phylum Chordata; class Mammalia; order Artiodactyla; family Bovidae; genus Raphicerus; species Raphicerus campestris. Next base: position 1,469,569 of record SJYW01010954.1, read on the forward strand.
GTCCTTTCCTGGAGAGCTTCATACTGCTCCTTAGCCTGATGAAGCTTCTCCCGGAGAGCTGTCAACTCATCAGGACTCAGTTTAGTCTGGTTCTCTTCCAGGAACCCTTCAGTGTCTTTGACAACACTGGCAAATGAGGTGGCGTGATTCTGAATGTCATCCTGTAAATCCTTAACACACGAAAACAGGATAGCAGAGGCTTCAACTTTAGCACTTCTAAGACCTCTCAACAGCATGAAGATGGAATGACTAGAATGACATTATCTGCAATGGACATACGTCCCTGACTATAACTTGCTCAGGTTTATGCCTAAACCAATGCAGATAATAAAATTTTAAATGCTTTTTAATTAAGAAGTTTCTAAAAATATTTAATTTTTTAAGAAAAATTTAAATTTCTAAGAAGATATTTAGTGAAGATATAAAAGGAANTAAAAAAGGGAACATAAGTTCTTTGAGGACAGTTGTGGTTGCTTTGTTTTGTTCCTAAAATGTTCTTCCTGAGGCTAACAGAAGACAGTGGGTGCTTAGGAAGTGTTCTTGACTATCTGTACTGTGAATGCTACTCCCTAGAGAAGGAGAATGGCAACCTGATAGCTTCAGCTTCTGATGCCATCTCAGGGAAGCTGGGGTAACACATGTATCTGGCTGAAAGAGAAGGAGGGGCAGCACTACAGCTTGTCTGTGTACCGCAAGATGTCCCCATGTGCATCCACCCAAGGTAAGGTGGCTCCCTTCCCAGCTAGGATGGAGCTGCCAGCAAGCAGTATCAGGAAGCCCCTGAGACAGCAGGACCATTTCTGCTCTATGCTAAGACTGCCATGGCTTGAGGGTACACACGACAGTGGATCTGCCAAGCACAGGAAGTAGCTTGCAAGAGGCAGAAATGCTATGAATACAAAATAAGGCAATGGCCCACACAGGCTGTTCAACAGAAGCATTTCAGCTAAGCCAATTTTATTTGCTATAAAGGTGTCACTACTAACATACGGGACCCATGTGTTTTCTAAGTTCCCTAAATATATAATAGTCTTTTGATCATGCACTACAATACGCCTGCACATGCCAGTTAATATCGTGGAGATGATGGGTCTGGTTGGTTTACTGGTTTATCTCCAATGCCTGTCATACAGCGGGTTCTTGATAATTGTTAAATGAATAAATGAGTAGAGGAAAGTAAAAAATGATTTCTTGAGAGCATCAGGGAACCATTAAAAGAGTTAAGCAGAAAGACAACATTTAAGAAAGCTCACTTAGTAGTGTGGGAATGGACTTGAAGGTAAACGTCAAGAGGCAAGGAAACCAATAGAAGCTACTGTAACACAAGGGAAAGCTATGTTCTGAACTGCAGTAATACCTCAATGGAGATAAAAAGTGTGATGTCTTTGAGAGATGTAAGAAGCATGGGATCTGATGACTGATTCAAAGTGGGAGAGGGAGGGAGGGGAAGGAATCTAGGGTGATGTTTTAGTCCAGGCAAGTGAGTGGGAGTTTAGGAAGAACATGTTCGTTGGGGAGGAGGTACTTTAGAAGACAGGAGGTCCATTTCTCAGGTTGAGGCGCTTGTGGTTCCAAGCTGCAAACAGAGAGAAGGATGTATACACTCAGGACAGGCATGCGGGCTGAAGACAAATAAATACATGGAGACCACTAGTACAAACAGGAAGTGAAGTGTCATGGGTGGATGAGATTACCTAAGGAAAGTCTATTCTAAATGATTAAGATGAGACTACAACTTGGAAGTGCATCAGTGTGTTTCAGAAGCTGGCCAGAGGAGAGGGAGGAGAATCACCAGGGAAGACAGTGCTATGGAAACAAGGGGGAAACTATTTCCAGGGGAGTGGTCAAGGGTGTTAAGGCTGCTGAGAAATCAGAGGTATTAACTGAGAAGTTCTCACTGGATTTAGGGCAGGAGGTTATGGTGATTTGAACAGGGCAGGAGAGATTCACTCAGCATTGTGAGAACAAGCTAACATGCTCACCTTCAACTTCTCACACTGCTTGTCCAGCTTCTCTGGGGCTTCATTCAGCTCAGTGTGACCATCAGTGGTATCCAAGGCTCCTTTCTCCAGGTTGCCTGAGAGCTGCTCCATCTGTCCTTCCGATGATCTCACTGAGGTCACCCAGTCCAAGAGAGCATCGATCTTCCTCCTGTTCTCTGCCAGTTCCTTTGCTGCTTTACTCTGAAAGCCACAGGGGGAGTCTAGTGAGAAGGCCTTAAATACTCAGCTACCATATAATCAAAGGTTAAGTAAAGGGAAAGACGTTTAGGTTAAAAAAAAAGAGAGAGAGAGAGAAACTCTAAGGCTGGGTATAAACAGTCTTTGCACCCACAAAGAAAAACAAGCATCTTCTAACTCTGTTGAAAAATAATCATTTAAAATGATCCCTAAATTTAATCTATAGCTCATCACTTTTAACAAAGGATTTTAATCCCAGGATTTGAAAAGGCTTTATTAAGTGGTGATTTTGTCCTGGCAACCCTCCAGGTTTTAACAGAATCCTTGCTAGGTATGCAGAAGTTACATACTAGCTTGGTAGGATAAAAAATAGCACAATTACACTCAATTACCTGGCTGCTTGTCCTTAAAGAAATCCTAGACCATTCCCATCCGTTCCTCTGCCAAGCAGAGCACTGAATTCTAAAACTTGCCTCTCAAATTCTATTTTCTGAATCTTCAAATATTTTATTAATAAAACAGGTTATGTTGAGTGATATGTACATGTATTTCAGAATTCATCTTCAGGTAATGCACTTCTCTTTTCCACATTCTATACTGCCCTCAATAGTGTGCAAGTTCACAGCCAGACAAAGAACTCTAACTCAATTAGCCATGCTAAGTGGGGTGCAGAAGACCATGAGACTTCACCTTCTTTGAAGTTTATCCCAGTGCCATGACTTCCCCCTGAAACTGTAATGGCAGTCTGAGGAGAACTGGAGGCCCATTAAGACTGCCCAGGTGTCTTCATTAGCACACTTGGATCACCAGTCTAGGTTCATGTTTAAAATATGCCCTGTGCTTCTTCCCCAAAGATGATGATGATGGTGACGGTGATTTGGAATATGAACTTTCCATCAACTATTCCAGACTTAAAGTCCTTCAGAATGTTTCTTATAAAAATAAATATCAACTCGCAGATCAGCTCCTAAATGAGCCCTTTTCCTCAACGCCATGCTCTCTGGAAGGCCATCAGCTTTTATTTGTGTAGGCACCAATTTCTTTTTTAAAAATACCAAGCCTCATAGCAGTCTGGTTACCTTTTCAGTCTCCTGCTGCAAGGCTGAGGTCACCACTTCCTCCAGCTCCTTCTGGGCCAGCTTTGTCCTTTCCTGGAGAGCTTCATACTGCTCCTTAGCCTGATGAAGCTTCTCCCGGAGAGCTGTCAACTCATCAGGACTCAGTTTAGTCTGGTTCTCTTCCAGGAACCCTTCAGTGTCTTTGACAACACTGGCAAATGAGGTGGCGTGATTCTGAATGTCATCCTGTAAATCCTTAACACACGAAAACAGGATAGCAGAGGCTTCAACTTTAGCACTTCTAAGACCTCTCAACAGCATGAAGATGGAATGACTAGAATGACATTATCTGCAATGGACATACGTCCCTGACTATAACTTGCTCAGGTTTATGCCTAAACCAATGCAGATAATAAAATTTTAAATGCTTTTTAATTAAGAAGTTTCTAAAAATATTTAATTTTTTAAGAAAAATTTAAATTTCTAAGAAGATATTTAGTGAAGATATAAAAGGAAAATGCCCACAAATACGTTTTTTGTTTTGCAATGACTTATCCTCAAAGAGATCATTCTTCTGTAAAGCAGAGCTGACAATGGGACTTTAACAGTGTTGAGACCTGGCTGGTTCTTCGTAACTCTCTTGGTTATCACTCCTGAACCCAAGTAGCCTACAAGACCCGGCATGATCTGGGTCCTGCCACCTCCTCAGGCTTATCGTTCACTAATCTTTCTTGTTCTTTGCAGTACAGTCAAACAAGCTTTTGTCCAATTCTTAAGAACTGTGCTTGATCGCAATTCCACCTTCAGACTGATGCACAGGCCCCTGTCTGGCGTGTCTTCTTCTTCCTCCCACCCCTTCATGCATCAACCCCTATGTATCCTTCGATTCTCAGTTTAAGTGATACTTCTTTAAAGGAATCTTCTGAAATGTAAGTCAAGATTGGGTCTGTTATATGTTCTTATGTAACATTTCCTTTATAGATATAATAGTGAATACCTTATGTGCTCATTTTCGTGATTATCTGCGTAAAGTCTGTCTCTTCCACGACATTGTAAGCTTCATGAGAGCAGGGATAGTTAACCATTATGTTGCTGGCACTAGGCACTGGGCCTGGCACACAGCAAGCCTTTCTAACTACTTGCTGAAGGAATGAAAAAAGTGAGCCAACTCTTACTGACCTTCAGGTCGCTTTGGTTCTTCTGCAAAGCAGAGAGCTCCTGCTGGGTAGCTCTGCCCTGATGGCCAGCCAGTGCTCTTTCCGCCTGTCCCACCCAGCTGCAGAGATCCTCCAGTTTCTGGTGACAGGTATTTTGTTGTTTCTGCAGGGTCTAATTAAAATGCAAAGGGGCCAGGAGATAATTAATGGTTCTCATTTTATAAATATAAGATAACTCCCTGAAATGTAAAACAGGAAGGTTATATCACAAGGATGGAAAAGTTGGTGGGAGACTAGAGCAGGAAAAGGCACAGAAATCATATTCAGAAAGTTCCCCTCATTTGGACAGTCTATTGGTCTAGATCTATGGCCTGAATTACAATTAGGAGTGATTTCAGGTGAGAATGCTCTGAGGTTTTGGTTTGGAAATTCCTTTGCCAGACTGCTTATTATCCATGGGAATGGAGAAGAGAGAGCCTAGATGCTTAAAATCCATAGATGATACTGGGTATGATAATAAATGACAGGTTCTGATCAATTCTACAGGATCAGGATGATACACTACATATGAAGCCATAATATGGAAAATTAGAAGGACTGGACTAGGAGGAAAAATCAAGACACTGGATAATTTATAAGCTAATTGAGCTTCTTAATAATTAATCTGACTTTATATAAATCAAATGTCTCACAAATGCAGACACCCATTAAATGGAATGATTACTTGCCAGGCGTGAGGGGCTTGGCTATTTTGAGAAGGGAAGTGCCCAAGAATAGCAATGGGCTCTGTCCTTCAGGTGTCTACACCAATAGCCAAGAGAAAAGCCGGCCCGAGGGGAGCAGGGATTTGCTTCTGTGCCTGATCCTTTTCCAGACCTCTCAGCCACATGATGCTGAAGCACCTGACTGAGCAATTGAGCATGATGTGTTCTCCTGATCATCCTTCTAAGACCATTTTTCCAGCAGTTGCTACCTTCTGATGGCATTTTGAGTCACCTGCACTTACAAACAGGTGCCCAAATTGGCCCTCTCTCCCCCACTTTAGGACAAATAGAAAGGCTCTGGAAGAGAACTCCTAAGAGCTCTTCAGCTGTAAAACGGGATCTTCATGGGTTAGGATGGGTGCAGACTGAATCTGAAAAAAGCAAAGCAAACAAGTTAACACATAGACAAACACATGCATTCAGGGCAAATATAGAGAGAAGTAGAGCATTTCTGACAATAATAAGGTTAATAAATGTCGTGGAATTAATTACACGCTTAAAGAGAATGTTCACATGCAACTGGACCATCTTCTGCAGCTCAGGGGCCTACCCCCTTTGCTCTTACATTAATTATCCATAAGCTGCACCAAGCTGTATAAAATCCAAGTGAGGACACTGCAAATTTCCAGATTTAGAAGGTAACCTATCATATTTCATTACTATCTAACTTCAATGTTAATATAGCTGAAACAACTAAGCAGTAACAAGGGACATACAGACTTCACTAAATATCCTTTAAGCCTGACTCAAAAGCTCAGTTCTACTAAGCACAATATTTAATAAAAGAGACACTGAGACAGGTTTACTGGGGATAACAATCCTAATACTATCTTGCTGAAGTTCAATTTATTATTCATACAGAAGAATGGCGTACGTATCATTCTTGGTATTCTAAGGCTACGAGGTTACCATGCAGTTATGTTGAGTTCTACAAGAAGAGGGTTGTGATCGAAGGTGGTGAGGCGAGCAGCCTCCTGGCTGCCTGCAGCGTTTACCAGTGCTGCTTCCACCCAGTTTTCCACAACTGAATAAGCACTAGATACAACAGTGTGAAGAAAGGTGCCAGAAAATAATTTTCCAAGGTGTTAAAGAATTAATATGATTCTGATATAAATCTTGTTTGTCAGCTGTCTGAGGGTGGTCAAGGAATCTTACTGTTAATCATCTGAAAAGCCCCAGTCTAAAACTAACTTCAGGACTGTTCTTCTCAAGAGCTCAGAGTATCTAACCGCTCCTAACAGCCCTCAAAAGAATACTGAGGGAGAGTAGGGGAAACACAGGCTGGGGATAAAATTCTCATTTGCGAGTCAGAGACAATGAGACACAGTCACAGTAGAGTCTAACTAAGAAGAAAACACCTTGCACATGCATACACACGTAAACACACATTATTCTCTCACACGCATACATAAAACCAAAAACACACCAAGAAAGACAGTCAAAACAGCTCTCTCCAGGACCAGAACCAAACTGGCCCAGACCAATCAACACTGGTAAACGCAGGCTCCGGGAATCATGACAGACGNTGCTTGTATATTTTTGAGATTAGTTGTCAGTTGCTTCATTTGCTATTATTTTCTCCCATTCCAAAGGCTGTCTTTTCACTTTGCTTATAGTTTCCTTACATTGTTGAAAGAAATTTTAAGAGACCTGAAGAAAAAAAAAACCTTCCATGTTTATAGATCAGAAGACTTAATATTGTTAAGATAGCAATATTCCTGCAATTAACCAACAGACACAGTGAAATCGTTATCAAAAATCTCAGTGGCAGTTTTGTAGAAACTGACAAACGGACGCCAAAATTCATACAAACATGTAAAATACCCCAAATAAGAAAAACAACTTTGATAAAGAAAAACCAAAGCTGGAAGATTTACATTTCCCAATTTTAAAACTAAATGCAAAGTATAATAATCAGTACAGTGTGGGTCTGGCAAAAGGTTAGACAAGCAGACCAAACTAACAGGATGGAAAATCCAGAATTAAACCCTTACATTTATGGTCAATTGTTTTTTGACATGAGTGCCAAGACAATTCAACTGAGAAAGAATTGTCTTTTCAACAAACAGTGCTGACAACAAATCAGTCAGTTCAGTTCAGTCACTCAGCAGTGTCCGACTCTTTGAGACCCCATGAACCACAGCACGCCAGCCCTCCTTGTCCATTACCAATTCCCAGAGTCCACCCAAACCCATATCCATTGAGTCGATGATGCCATCCAACCATCTTATCCTCTGTCGTCCCCTTCNCCATGAACCACAGCACGCCAGCCCTCCTTGTCCATTACCAATTCCCAGAGTCCACCCAAACCCATATCCATTGAGTCGATGATGCCATCCAACCATCTTATCCTCTGTCGTCCCCTTCTCATGCCCTCAATCTTTCCCAGCATCAGGGTCTTTTCCAATGAGTCAGCTCTTCGCATCAGGTGGCCAAAGTATTGGAGTTTCAGCTTCAGCATCGGTCCTTCCAATGAACACCCAGGACTGATCTCCTTAGGATAGACTGGTTGGATCTCCTTGCAGTCCAAGGGACTCTCAAAAGTCTTCTACAACACCACAGTTCAAAAACATCAGTTCTTCAACACTCAGCTTTCTTTATAGTCCAACTCTCACATCCACACATGACTACTGGTAAAACCATAGCCTTGACTAGACGGACCTTTGTTGGTAAAGTAACGTCTCTGCTTTTTAATATGCTGTCTATGTTGGTCATAACTTTCCTTCCAAGGAATAAGTGTCTTTTAATTTCATGGCTTGCAGTCACCATCTGCAGTGATTTTGGAGCCCAGAAAAATAAAGTCAACCACTGTTTCCCCATCTATTTGCCATGAAGTGATGGGACCAGATGCCATGATCTTAGTTTTCTGAATGTTGAGCTTTATCTACATGCAAAATAATGAACTTGAATCCCTACTTTGCACCAGGTACAAAAATTAGCACAAAATGAATAAAAGACTTAAATATAAAAGCTAAAACTGCTAAAGTCTTAGAAGAAAACGTAGGAGTAAATTTTCATGACCTTGAATGAGGCAATGAAATTTTAAATATGTTACCAAAGCTACAAGCAAAAAAAGAAAGAAAGAAAGAAAGAAAGAAACTGGCTTTGCTAAATATTAAACACATTTAGGCTTCAAAGGATTTTATTTATTTATTTATTTATTTTATTTTTGACTGTCCTAAGTCTTTGTCGTTGCCCAGGGGCTACTCTCTAGTTGTGACTCGTGGGCTTCTCATTGCAATGACTTCTCTTGTCACCAAGCACAGGCTCCAGGTGCTAGGGCTTCAGTAGTTGCAGCACGCGGGCTCAGTAGGTGCAGCACTAGGCTCTAGAGCAAGAGCTCTATAGCTGTGGCACATGGGCTTAGCTGCCCTGAGGCATGTGGGATCTTCTTGGACCAGGTAGCGAACCTGTGTCCCCTGCGCTTGCAGGCAGATTCTTATCCACTGGACCTCCAGGGAAGTTGCTGAGGACAACTACTGAAAGAGTGAAATGACAACTCACAGAATGGGAAAAGGTATTTGCAAATTATATATCTCATAAGGGATTCGTCTCTAGACTATGTAAAGAACTTTCACAACTCAATAGTAAAAAGACAGAACTGCATTAAAAAGCAGACAGAAGATCTGAAAGAAAAAGAGAATTATATACAAGTGGCCAATAAACACATGCAAAGTTGTTTTTCTTCATTTGCCAGTAGAAAAATGCTCATTAAACCCATACACCCATCAAGATGGCTAAAATTTTAAACACCAAATGCTGACAAGGATATGGAAAAACTGGATCACTTACACATTGTTGATGGGAGTGTATGTAAAAATGACACAGCACTCCGTGAAACTAAGCATGTCACCACTTTATGATTCAGTGACTGTACGCCTGGGCACTGGTGCCAGAGAAACGAAGATTTACATTCACACAAATCTTTGCCCATGAGTGCGCACAGCAGCTTTATTTGTACCAGCCCCAAACTGGAAACCACCCAGATACCTTCAACGGGTGACTGATTATACAAAGAGTAGTACATCCATACCATGGAATACTGCTCAGCAATTAGAAAGAAGGAATAGTTAATATGCACAACAACCTGGATAAATTTGCAGAGAATTATGCTGAGTTTTAAAAAATCCCCTAATATTACATATGATTCTATAAAAAAAATCTTAAAATTACAACATTATAGAAATAAAGAACAGATCAGTGGACTAGGGGTTGAGGAGAGGGTGGGGCAGTCGGGTAGTGAGTGGTTATAAAGGACACATAAGTCAGGCAAACCATTTGTTTCATAGTAAATGAGTGTGCTAAATTCAGAAGGTAGTAAGGCAAAGTTTCTGTTGATCCACTTAGAAGTATTTATTAGAGAATCATATTTTTTGTCTAAAATTTTTTTATAGTTGAGTTGATAAATGTGTTGGTTTCAGGTGTACAGCAGGGTGATTGGTTTCATATATATACACATATATATGTTGTTGTTGTTTAGTCACTCAGTCATGTCTGACTCTTTCATGACCCCATGGACTGTAGCCCACAGGCTCCTCTGTCCATGGAACTCTCCAGGCAAGAATACTGGAGTGGGTATCCATTCCCTTCTCCAGGGGATCTTCCTGACCCAGGAATTGAACCTGAGTCTCCTACATTGCAGGTGGATTCTTTACTGTCTGAGCCAACAGGGAAGCCCCTATCTATATATTCTTTTCAAGTTCTTTTCCATTATAACTTAAAGCATGCACAGTCAGTTGCTTCAGTCATGTTTGACTCCTTGTGACACTACAATCATAACTTTGACTGTAGCCCACCAGGGTCCTCTGTCCAAGGGGCTTCCAAGACAAGAATACTGGAGTGGGTTGCTGTGCTCTCCTCCAGGGGATTGTCCCAGCTCAGGGACTGGACCCTTACCTCTTGTGTCTCCTGCACTGGCAGGCGGATTCTTTACCACTAGTGCCACCTGGGAAGCCCCTTATAGGTTATTTGTTGTTCTTGATGTTCAGTCGCCCAACTGACTCTTTCGAACCCATGAACTGCAGCCCTCACCATCTCCCGAAGTTTGCCCAAGTTCATGTCCATTGCATTGGTGATGGCATCCAGCCATCTCATCCTTTGACTCTCTCTTTTCCTCTGCCCTCAATCTTTCCTAGCATCAGGGATTTTTCTAATGTTTGCATCAAATGCCAAAAATACTGGAGTTTCAGCTTCAGCATCAGTCCTTCCAACAAGTATTTAGGGTTGAGTTCTCTTAAGACTGACTGGTTTGATCTCCTTGCTGCTCAAGGGACTCTTTAGGAGTTTTCTTCAGCACTACAGTTTGAAGGCATCAATTCTTCAGCACTCTGCTTTCTTTACGGTCCAGCTCTCACAACCGTATGTGGCCACTGGGAAGACAATTGCCTTGACTATACAGACCTTTGTTGACAGAGTAATGTCTCTCTCAGCTTTTCAACACACTGTCTAGGTTTGTTATAGCTTTTTCTGCCAAATGTCTTCTGATTTCTTGGCTGCAGTCACCATCTGCAGTGATTACAAGATATTAAATACAGTTCTCTGTGCTATAAAAAAAAAAAAGGACTCACAAGGGATCCTTGTGGTGGCGGAAATGTTCTGTATCTTGACTGTGGTGGTGGAGACACTAATATGCACATGGTAAAACCGCACAGAGCTAAATACACACACACATACAAACAAGTAAATAACAGTAGGGGAAGCTAAACGTGACCAGGGGTCTGCGTCAATGTTACATCCTGGTTGTGATGCTATACGATGGTTTTGTAACCTATTATCTCCTGAGGAGATCCAACCAGTCCATTCTGAAGGAGATCAGCCCTGGGATTTCTTTGGAAGGAATGATGCTAAAGCTGAAACTCCAGTACTCTGGCCACCTCATGCGAAGAGTTGACTCATTGGAAAAGACTCTGATGCTGGGAGGGATTGGGAGCAGGAGGAGAAGGGGACGACAGAGGATGAGATGGCTGGATGGCATCACTGACTCGATGGAGGTGAGTCTGAGTGAACTCTGGGAGTTGTTGATGGACAGGGAGGCCTGGCGTGCTGCGATTCATGGGGTCGCAGAGAGTCGGACACAACTGAGACTGAACTGAACTGAACTGATCCCTGAGGGAGACTGCACAGAGGGTACCAGGGTCTCTCTTGTGTTATTCTTAAAACTGTATAGGAATCTACAATGGTCTAAAATTAAGTTTTGTTTGTGTTTTTTTTAAGTGGTTTGGATCAAGAAGTAGGAGGCCTGGAATCTGGCAGTGGCTGTTCCATCAAGTCCCTGTGTAACCCTGGACAGGTCATTTCTCTCCACTTCTGTGTCAATTTCATTTCCTTATCCAGAAGATGAAGGTTTAAATGTCCCAAAGGTGTCCTTCAGTGCAGACCATCTGGAGTCATAGTTGGGGTGTCAGCGTGACCCGAGGCCAAATGTGAAAGGCTTCTCAGGTCAATAGAACAGATCTCCAGAGGTGAGCCCTGTTGCTGGGGGTAGAGATGGCATCCCAGGGAGGACGTTAGGCACAGAGGCCAGGAGGCCTGGCCTGAGGGGCCACTTGCCTCTGCAGGCCCAGGGCCAGGCTGGCCTAGGGCCAGCGTGCCATGTTACAACCACACACCTGGTCCCCCTGGGCAGTGGAGAACCCAGCCAGGAGGTACAGAGTGGACCGTGATGCTGCATCCACGTAGCTACATGGGCTGATGAAGGGAAAGCACTCAGCTGACCGTGAAATAGCCAGAGTCCAGTGCGGAGAAATGAAGCCACGCTAGATATTTCAAAGAGATGGGATTTAACTCAGGAAAGTTTTTCTGTTGACTTATAAAAATGCACAAGAGTTGCAAGTTAATTTTTATTTGGGGCTAAATGAGGACTGCAGCCCAGGAGACAGCACCTCAGATAGCTCTAAGAAATTGCTCCCAAGAGACAAGGAGGAAATGTCAGTATATATCTGATTTTGGTGAAGGGGGAGTACAGGCAATCAGGCACATATTTTGCAAAAGGTTTCTACTAGTCTCATGAAGCTTCTGCTAGTCAGGAGAAGCAGTCATCATCATGCAGGATTTAGTACTTTTCTAGATATGCGGCAGGGAGATGGTGAAGGACAGGGAAGCCTGGCGTGCTGCAGTTCATGGGGTCACAAAGAGTTGGACACGACTTAGCGACTGAACAACAGCAGATATGGGGAGATACAAGAACTGGGCTCATAAAATCAGCTCCTGAAAGTAATTATCTGAAGACCTGTCCTGCCAGTTTTTCCCCCTGAGTACAGAGTGCCTCATTCCTGCTCTCCACCTTGAACTCCTTTCAGGGAGTGTTGAAAATCAGCAGCTGTGGCAGCACATGATTTAATCCTTGTAGAGATGGATGGCATGCCAATTTGCGGTTGACATTGCACATGGCTTGAAGGGCTGAAGAGCGAAAAGGGGAATGAGAGGTAACTCAGAGACTAAAGCTGCAGGAGGCAAGTGCCAGGGGAGCAGAGAGGGAAGGTGGCCACGCCAGGAGGCATTGCTGTGGACGCTGCTGCACGCGGACCACTGCTCCAGGGGGACCCCTGAGGCCCCTGACCACTGCTCCGGGGGACCCCCGAGGCCCTTGGAGTCCTGGGCTGCAGCAGCAGCCACACAACCATAAGACACAGAGGTTAAAGAACAATCCCTCTTTCCTTGCATCACCTTCCAACGTCCGGCCAGATTCTGCCCCTGGAAAGGGTAATAAAACAGTAGCAGCCAGCGGGGAGCCTGGGAGATGACGCAGAACAGAGTCAGGGAGGGGAGCAGAGAAGCTTTCCTCTCCAAATACACAGCATCCTGTTTACACATGTGCACACAGACCTGGAACACAAACACTTGATATGCACTTCACTCTTGATGTATGCTTTCTTTAAATATTCATATTCTTATCTTACTTGACTCCCAGAGTCATTGGTTTTCTCAAAAATATTATAATAAATTTAAATTATAATTTAATTATTATGATTATATAATCTCATTATGATTTTTAAATTATAATAAAAATAATAAATTTCAGGCATTTATATAATAAGAAATTCCAAGATGCAAAAATAAAAATCCCTTGGAATGTTTATACCTGGTGACTGCCAATGTTAATATTTTGGTGCGGGCGCACCCTTCCTGACTGTATTTGTAAATGTCACAGGCTGATAAAGGGGTCTTGGCGTCTCCAAAGAGAGACAGGAAATCCAATCATGTAGGTTTCAGCAAAGGGAGGTTCTGCCACTATTATTCTCCATTATCCACTTTGAAGGTAGAGGGTAAGGGAGGACAGTGATTGCAGACCAAACAAATGGGCATCAAGAGAGTCGCCAGAGAACTTGTGTGGGTCCCCTGGGGGTGAGGGAGTGGGCATCAGGGAGCAGCACCAGATTTGTCCCTGGATCATCTAAGAGCAAGAAATGGCTGGCGCTGCTCCTGGAGCAAAATGGGAGAGTAATGGTGGGTGTGCACTGCCCCGCAGGTGGGCCACTGGGACAGTCACAGAAATGGGCATCTCTGAGGGGCTCGGGAGGCCTGGAGAGGCAAGGTGACCTCCCCAAAGGGAATCCAGGAGTGGAGGACAGCCAGCAGCCCAGAGCTGAGTGCAAGCATCGGAGAACAACAGCTGACTGTTCCCCAGCATAGAAGCACAGGATGGAAGAAGGCAGCCTAGAATGCTACTCCGGCAGGTACAGCATTAGAGAGACACATGCCCAAGATTCTGTCCTTGACCTTTAATCATCCCTGGCCCCTAGCCCTGGGCAGAGGAAGAGGGATGATGCAAAGGGGCAGAAAGACCACCTATCAGAGGAAGACCACCTATTTTCCCTATCCCCAACACACACACCTTCTTCTACTGCTGATTTCCAAGCCCAAATCTGTCCAGGGTGGGGAAGGGACTTTTGAATTGAATAAATCACAGCTTTATTTCCAGACTGGACTGGAGTTTTTAAATACCTGGAAACAAAAATGTTCCTTGATATCTGAGAGTCAGATGAGGCTATTGTACTCTTGAAATGAGGCCGGTCTGAATAGAGATAATCTGGAATTGTAAAATACATACTGCACTTCATTTTGTTTATTGACATAAAACTGATACAAACATTATATTAGCTTCAGGTGTACAACATAACTGTTTGATATTCATGTATACTGCAAAGTGACCACTGCAAAAGTGTGGCTCCCATCTGTCACCGCACGACTGGCCCCTTCACCCTTTTGTGCTCTCCACAGGCCCGGGCTCTCTGACAACCACCCATCTGTTTTCTGTGGCTATGAGTTTTTTGTTTGTTCATTTGTTCTAGTTTCTTTAGCAACAGACACGTGGATCAACAGAATAGCATAAAGCCCTGACATAAATGCATAAATTTATGGTCAGTTAATTTACAACAAAGGAGGCAAGAATGCAAACCAGGGCAAGGACAGTCTCTTCAATAACTGGTGCTGGGAAAACTGGAGAGCTGTGTGCAAGAGGACCAAGCTGGATCCCTACCCCACACCACACACGCGAGGCTAAGGCAAAATGGATGAAGCATCTGAATGTCCAATTAGAAACCATAAGGCCTCTGGCAGAAATCATAGGCAGTACGCTCCTTGACCTTGCTCTGGCAGTCGTTTTTTGGATCGGACTCCAAAGGCACTGGCAATGAAAACAAAAATTAACAGACGGGACTACATCAAACTAAAAAGTTTATGTACAGCCAAGAAAACCACCAAAAATAAATAAAGTGTTTAAAAACACTGCATTTCAAAGGCTTAGTATGGGGGAAAAGTGTAAAACATCTCCTATTTTACATTAACTGTTTAAATGATAATATTTTACATTTACTGGGTTAAATAAAATACATTGTTATCATTGTTTTTTGATCACTAAGCTGTGCCCAACTCTTTGCGACCTCACGGACCGCAGCATGCCAGGCTTTCTTGTCCTTCACCGTCTCCTGGAGCTTGCTCAAACTCATGTCCATTGAGTCGGTGATGCCATCCAACCATCTCGTCCTCTGTCATCCCCTTCTCCTCCTGCCCTCAATCTTTCCCAGCATCAGGATCTTTTCCAATGAGTCAGCTCTTCACATCAGGTGGTCCATACATTATCCATTATAATAAAATACATTATTAAAATTAATTAACTCTACTTGTCCCATTTTGCTTTTTCTACTGTGGCTACTAGAATGTTAGAGTTAAGCATGCAGCAATGTGGCTTGCTCATGTTATCTTTTTGTTGGACAACAAGGCTGTGAGGAGAGAAGCTGAGATTTCAACCAGGAGCCAGGAGAAGAAGGACTCTGCGTGGTATTTGAAGGGCAGGGTGAGGAAGAAGGAAATAAAGTAGCTTCTATATCTTCTAGCAAGCCCAGCCCTTCCCACAGACTGACATTCATGAGTGTTTGTGCAAGGCAATTGAAAAGCAGCTGCATTTTAATTCTTTTTAATGTCTGTCTATTTATTTGGCTGTGTCAGGTCTTAGTTGCAGCGTGTGGGCTCTAGCTTCCTCACCAGGAATCGAACCCAGGGCCTCCGTGAGGGGAGCACAGAGCCTCGGCCACTGGGCCAGCAGGGAGGTCCCTGCATTTTAATTTTCCTCTGTCCCTTCAGTTCACTCTTCACCCCCCAATTCAAGGGCTTTGCAGCGCACCTGTGATCTGCAGGCCCTACATGAGGAAGGTTGTGTTTCTGTCCACCCTGCTGCTTACTCTGCTTACTAAGGGAGCCTGGGCAGCCAGCCTGGCCTCCAGTCCTTCCAGTCTCTCAGGGTGGCCCCTTCCCACCCGAGGCAAGACCACCCCAGGGCCCTGGCTTGCTGACACCCTCCACCCCCTACCCCCTTAGCCGCCATCCCCCCAAATCCCTGACCCCCACACCTCACACCCCACACCGCCCGTACTTGGGCTCCAGCAGGGGAGCAGACCACCAGCCAGTCCCTCCCTCTCTGGACTTTTCAGGCTCAAATCTGACCCCAGTCCCTGTGTCCCTCAGACTGTGCCAGTCACAGGTTGGATTCTTCAAGCAAGCTCCAAGTCCTGAACTTGAAGCAGATTGCCCCCTCTCCCTTCCCCTGGAGATCATCTCCAGGTCCCCCCAAAACTCCTTCTCATTTCCAAATCTCAGCCTTTTACCCTGAGATGTGAGCCCACAGTTAGGGTCTTGTAACTGATTTCCACCACTGCATCACCAAGCTGTAGGGCATGCAAGCCTGGGGGTTCCCATGAGAGCCTCCCTGTCTGTCCAGCCAAAGCGTCCCTCAGTTCAGTTCAGCCACTCAGTCGTGTCTGACTCTTTGTGAACCCATGAATCGCAGCATGCCAGGCTTCCCTGTCCATCAACAACTTCTGGTGGTCACTCAAACTCACGTCCATTGAGTCAGTGATGCCATCCAGCCATCCCNTCCCTTTTAAAATACTTTGTTGACTTAGACATTTTGCACGTATTTCTCACTAATGGAGAGAAATTAGGGTTAAAAAAGAATGGGGTGTGTGTGTATACACACAGAGTTATGAAAAATTCCTGTGCAACATCAGTTCAGTCGCTCAGTCATGTCTGACTCCTTGCGACCCCATGGACTGCAGCACACCAGGCCTCCCTGTCCTTCACCAACTCCTGAAGTTTACCCAAACTCATGTCCATTGAGTTGGTGATGCCATCCAACCATCCCATTCTCTGTCGTTCCCTTCTCCTCCCACCTTCAATCTTTCCCAGCATCCGAGTCTTTTCAAATGAGTCAGCTCTTCGCATCAGGTGGCCAAAGTATTGGAGTTTCAGCTTCAACAACAGTCCTTCCAATGAATATTCAGGACTGATTTCCATCTGTGCAACATAGTTAAGTGAAAAACCAAACTGCTGAACAATATGAAACTCCATTTGTGTAGAAAGCAAAGGATTTGCATGTACTTTTGCTTGTCTAGACAGAATAGTTCTGAAAGATTCTGTACTGGAGATAGTTCATGTTGAATGGTTTCTTACAATGTAGAGGATGCTTTCATGGATTATTTAATTTAATACTGTTGGCAGTCCTGTTAGAGTTAGGATCATTTTTCTAACTGTTCTACAAACAAGAAACTGAGATTTAGAGAGATCAAGTAATAGGCCGAATTTCACAAGCCAAATAAGCAGAGCTGCAGAAGCCAGGTGTGGACTAGGCAGGCTGGAGCCAATACGTTTGCTTACCTCCTCATTCTGCACTCAACACTTAATAGTGAAAGAGCAAATAAGAGATTCAAACTGGGCCAGGCTGATGAGGTGCTTTCAGTAAATAATGCTGAAGTGCCAGACATTGTCATGTTCCTGTCTGGGTGGCTCTGATGAGATACAGACAATAAGCTGTTTATCACACCCCAGTCAAGGAGAGCAGTGTTTTCCTTTTGAACAACCTAACACAATTAATGAATGAGTTTTCATTTCCTTCTTTGAGCAAGGAAAAACAAAATAATAGATTTCGATTCAGGATGGCTCATCCTTATCTATAATGAAGGCAAGCAAACAAAAAACAAAAAAACTACAGTGTAGCTTTTGAAAGAAAGGGAAAACAGATTAGAAATGAATTCTAGTCTATCAGCTGGAAAATGTCCCCAGACCCATTCCTTTTCTCTCCCTCTCTTTGCTTCGTTGGAAAAGACAAGGGCTTTTTTCTGCCCATTTGACCCTCTAAGCCAGTGGCCATGAGACACTTGGAAGTATTTTATGATTACAAGGCTTACGGTAATAAATCCCTCCAAAGCTGGGCTAGGTAATGGGTGGTGGGAACAAATACCATCCCTGAGACTGGAACTTGGTTAAGAGACAGGTTAAGCTGAACTCCACCAAAGGCAAATGAATAAGTCAGGGGTCTGAGGCTGTCCTAAATGTGGTTGGACACCTGGGTTATAGAAAAATGCTTGGGTTTCATCTTATAGTAGCAAAAACTATTTCTTTTCCTTGTATACTATGGCTCAGTTGAGCCTTCTGGAAAGAGTCAACTGCTTTTTTAGAAAAGGTACAGTAAAACCTTGTGGGGAGAGGATGAAGGAGAAAAGAAAACCCCACCAACAGTTAGATTTTCTAGTAATGCTTCTATCAGTATTTACTTAGCTAACTGTCTCATGTTGACATAAACGTGGGCTTCCTTGGTGGCTCAGATGGGGAAGAATCTGCCTGCAGTGCAAGAGATGCGGGTTCGACCCCTGGGTCAGGAAGATTGCCGGGAGAAGGGAACAGCAATCCACTGCAATATTCTTGCCTGGAGAATTCCACGGACAGAGGAGCCTGGTGGGCTACAGTCCATGGGGTTGTGCAGAGTCAGACACGACTAAATGACGAACACTTTCACGTTGACCTAAACATGCCACCTTGGGGGTGCTAATGACATTCTGAAAGTTGCTCCGCCAGTTACAAGGGGCTGGTACAAGCCACAGCTCACAAATTCCTTCTTCAAACGCTGGTATTGAACCATTATTTGTCTTCTCATTGTCTGTCTGTCATTTACCACCAGGCAGGGTCCGCATGCTAATGGACCACCTTGTAGTTCGAGTTGCCGTGGAAACCTCTGCAGGTCAGGTGGAACTACAGCTGATCCCCTCAGTGGACATTCCCACTGCCTGGTCCAAGAAAGCCCAGTGGCCTTCTTGTCTGAAGCGCTGGCCTTCTCCAGAGACAGTACAATGCATCAAGGTATCATCTTGCAGGGACCCAGCTCACCAGAGGCGCTTTCAGCTTAACCACCCAGGGAATCACTGGCTGCCATCCAGCTTCGGAAGGATAACTGAGATTTCACTAGATCCCCAGAACCTGCAGGGGCACGTGGGAACCTGTTACAAATGCAGATTCCTGGGCCCCGCTCTGGCCCTGCTGAAGACACGTGGGAGGCAGGGCCCAGAAGTCTGTGTTCTCATGAGGCCTCCAGGTGATTCTCCAGGCTCAAGTCAGAGAACCACTGCACGAGAGAAAGTGGGCACAGCCTTCCCCGTGAACTGCCCACGTGCAAAGGGCTGGCCCGGAGGCTCCTTCAGTGTCCCCACGTGGGCTGTGCTGCCTGCCCACTGGCAGGACCCCCACCCTAGCGGGCTGCTTCAGAGATGGCTTTCTCCTGGGCCAGCCCCACCCTTCTCACTTCCCTTGGTGTTTCTCTCCCTCCCAGTCATTCGGGTTCAGCTTGCTGGCCTGTTCAAGCTATCACTGGCAGCTGAGCTTCTTGCGAGCGGAGCAGATGCTGCTGGAGCAGCTGGATGAGGACGGGGGCTGCCGCCGGAAGTGCTTTCAGGCCCTGAGGCAGATGAAGGAGGACGTCTGGTGTCCAGGGACACGGCCTGTGATCACGTCCTACCACCTGCAGGTGAGGAGGTGGCCCCAGCGCAGAGGGGCCCAGGGTTCCGTCTTCTGCCTCCTCTTTCCGCCTCCTCCCTTCCCTCTTCCGGTTCCCCTCTTCTCTTAATCCCTTTCTGTCTTGCCTTCTCTGTCTCCCTCTCTCTCTCTCCCCCTGTTTCACTCAACAAACCAACCCAAGTGCCCACTGTGTGCCAGCAACCCTGCTGAGGTTTAGGAATGAATTATAGCATGCATTCTCTACCCCGGAGAATTCTACAGTCTGGCGAGATCTTGTGAGCTGCTCAGACCTCAGGTGGATTCACACTTTCCCTCATGTTATCATGCATTCAGTCTACACTCTAGCCCAGGTGTGCATGCACACACACACACTTTGTGCAGAGGCAGAAACCAGGAAATGTTGGGGTTACCCCACGAACATGGCAGCAAACCACCTGGCAAGGATTTTTTTTTTGTAATTGTATTTGTTTATTTATTTTTGACGGCCGTGGGTTTTTGTTGCTGCACATGGGCTTTGTCTAGTTCTGGTGAGCTGGGGCTATTCTCACTGCAGTGGCTTCTCTTGTTGAAGAGCAGAGGCTCTAGGGCAAGGGCTCAGTAGTTGCGGTGCTTGGGCTTAGTTACTCTGAGACATAGGGAATGTTTCCAGATCAGGGATCAAACTCATGTCCCCTGCATTGGCAGGCAGATTCTTTACCATTGGACCACCAGGGAGGTCCCCAGCAAGGATTTAGCATTAGATGACTATGAATGCATTCCCTCATTCACTCACTCATTCATTCACATCTCAAATGTTTCTTGAGATGTCTGTGGGCCAGTCACCTGCCCCCTGCACCTGCTGTGTGCTCTAGACATGGAGGTGCAAGCTGAGCAAATGTGACGTGGTCTTGCTCTTGTGCAGCTTGTGGTCTAGCAAGAGAGACAGATGTTGGCTAACAGTCTATAGGTGCACGTGGAATCGTGCCATGTGGGAGATACTGGGAAGGAGAGGAGCATTGCCCTAGGAGGATGCAGGGCAGCAGAACCTGACCTGGACTCAGGGATCAGGGGCTCACCCCGGGGAGAGGGCTTTTGATCACACTCTCAACTCCGCTTTCTCAAAGTTCCAACCACACTTGGTGAACTGGATGCTCCTATAATACTATGTGCATCACACTGAGGGTGGAGGTATCTGACTCTTTCAGACAGCACAGCCCCAGCCCCGCTGTTACCCATCTCAGAGCATCAGCCCTTCTCCCTGACCTTCTGCACGGGATAGCGCAAGTCCCCAGGCTGTGCTGTGCCCTTCTGCACGCTCCTGTCTGTGCCCCATCTCATCCAGTGGATGACTGTTTTCTAGTCCTATGTTACTCTTTCACTCCTAACACAAGCTATTGAAGGGCAGCTAGTACCAAACCCTTTGTATCTCTCCCAATGCTTCATACATAGTAGTTGCTCAGTAAATACTTGCTGATCATGGTCGTGAATGACCTTACATTTCACCCTTTCCCCCCTGCAGGATCACTAGNGGAGCCTGGGCAGCCAGCCTGGCCTCCAGTCCTTCCAGTCTCTCAGGGTGGCCCCTTCCCACCCGAGGCAAGACCACCCCAGGGCCCTGGCTTGCTGACACCCTCCACCCCCTACCCCCTTAGCCGCCATCCCCCCAAATCCCTGACCCCCACACCTCACACCCCACACCGCCCGTACTTGGGCTCCAGCAGGGGAGCAGACCACCAGCCAGTCCCTCCCTCTCTGGACTTTTCAGGCTCAAATCTGACCCCAGTCCCTGTGTCCCTCAGACTGTGCCAGTCACAGGTTGGATTCTTCAAGCAAGCTCCAAGTCCTGAACTTGAAGCAGATTGCCCCCTCTCCCTTCCCCTGGAGATCATCTCCAGGTCCCCCCAAAACTCCTTCTCATTTCCAAATCTCAGCCTTTTACCCTGAGATGTGAGCCCACAGTTAGGGTCTTGTAACTGATTTCCACCACTGCATCACCAAGCTGTAGGGCATGCAAGCCTGGGGGTTCCCATGAGAGCCTCCCTGTCTGTCCAGCCAAAGCGTCCCTCAGTTCAGTTCAGCCACTCAGTCGTGTCTGACTCTTTGTGAACCCATGAATCGCAGCATGCCAGGCTTCCCTGTCCATCAACAACTTCTGGTGGTCACTCAAACTCACGTCCATTGAGTCAGTGATGCCATCCAGCCATCCCATCCTCAGTCGTTCCCTTCTCCTCCTGCCCCCAATCCCTCCCAGCATCAGAGTCTTTTCCAATGAGTCAACTCTTCGCATGAAGTGGCCAGAGTACTGGAGTTTCAGCTTTAGCATCATTCCCTCCAAAGAAATCCCAGGGCTGATCTCCTTCAGAATGAACTGGTTGGATCTCCTTGCAGTCCAAGGGTCTCTCAAGAGTCTTCTCCAACACCACAGTTCAAAAGCATCAATTCTTCGGCGCTCAGCCTTCTTCACAGTCCAACTCTCACATCCATACATGACCACTGGAAAAACCATAGCCTTGACTAGACACACCTTTGTTGGCAAAGTAATGTCTCTGCTAGGTTGGTATCTAGTTTGGTCATAACTTTTCTTCCAAGGAGTAACCGTCTTTTAATTTCATGGCTGCAGTCACCATCTGCAGTGATTTTGGAGCCCCATAAAATGAAGTCTGACACTATTTCCACTGTTTTCCCATCTATTTTCCATAAAGTGATGGGACCAGATGCCATGATCTTTGTTTTCTGAATGTTGAGCTTTAAGCCAACTTTTTCACTCTCCTCTTTCACTTTCATCAAGAGGTTTTTTAGTTCCTCTTCACTTTCTGCCATAAGGGTGGTGTCATCTGCATATCTGAGGTTATTGAGATTTCTTCCAGCAATCTTGATTCCAGCTTGCGATTCTTCCAGTCTGGCGTTTCTCATGATATACTCTGCATATAAGTTAAATAAGCAGGGTGACAATACACAGCCTTGACGTACTCTTTTCCCCATTTGGAACCAGCCTGTTGTTCCATGTCCAGTTCTAACTGTTGCTTCTTGACTTGCATACAGATTTCTCAAGAGGCAGGTCAGGTGGTCTGGTATTCCCATCTCTTTCAGAATTTTCCACAGTTTATTGTGATCCACACAGTCAAAGGCTTTGGCATAGTCAATAAAGCAGAAATCGATGTTTTTCTGGAATTCTTTTGCTTTTTCCATGATCCAGCGGATGTTGGCAATTTGGTCTCTAGTGTGACCTAAAGCCATGACATTGCTGCCAAGCTGACCTCAGGGGCCCTTTGCAGGTTTCCCCATCAGGTACCCATGACCTCACAGCGCCACGCTCACTCCCGTGAAGTTGGTTCCACTCTGGTCTCTGTTCTTGAAATTTTTAGAACATTCTCCACCTCACACAGCTGTGTATCTGCACCCTAACATCCTCCAAGCCCTCAGTCAAGTGCAGAACCCAGCCTCTCGGCTTCTACTAGGTTGCACTTGGCCCCTCCCCCTAACAATGCAGGAGATGTAGAGACACAGCTTCAGTCCCTGGGCTGGGAGGATCCCCTGGAGGAGGGCATGGCAACCCACTCCCGTATTCTCATCTGGAAAACCCCGTGGACAGAGGGGCCTGGCAGTCTACAGTCCATGGGGTCACAAAAGAGTTGGACACGACTGCAGTGACTTACACATGCACCTGGATGGGTTTCAGGCAGGAAAGGCTGGCTTAACCCTTTAGCAGCCCAAGAGGTGGAACCACGAGTGTGTCTACTCGACAAGTGAGGAGACGGAGGCTTCTGGGGGTTGGGGGGAGGCAGAATGACTTGACACAGCCTCCAGTGAAAGAAGTGGGCCTGAACTCATGATGTGTGACCCACATCCAGCAGCCCTCCCAGCGCTGGCTGAGGGCCCCTTCCTGAGATCCTCAGATACGACAATAGCTACTCCAGGGACCAGGAGCTGGGACAAACCACCCTGTAACCACTTTGTGCAATGCTGCTAGAAACAGCAGAGCTACGGGGCTGAGGGCCCAGCCCGCCCTGAGTCAGTCCCACCGTGGGCTCGTGGGCTCCAGTCCTCCACCCGGAGGAGGATTAAGGGCACCCAGTGACCAGTGGCACAGCCCAGCACGCGCTGACAATGGCCAGTCCTGTGCCAGCTGTGGAGTATTGGAAACCCAAACCACATTCCAGGGTTTCTCATCCAGCTGTGCACCCTGGAGCCAGTCGCAAGAGGTGTGTGTACACCCTTGCGTGTACACCCTTGTGCGTATATAGTTGGTACATGTCCAGTTCCCACACATCAGAGGCCATGGTGGTGGTGGTGGGGTGCTCTGCAGTGGGAGAGCCAGGACGGTGGGGTCATCGTGACTGTGATGGGAAGCCTAGGATTTGACTCCAGAAGAAATGAGAAGTGACTCAAGCTAGCCCATCCACAGGGAGCCTGAGAAACCTAGGTGACCCTACTCCATTTGCCACACACGAGGGGCCTCTGCAGCAACGGCTGCCTGGTCCCTGGTCCGCGGGTGTGAGTGCCTGTGTGGCCCTGCTGGCAGCCTGCTCTGGTTTGGAGCTGTAAGTAACAAAGAGTCTGCCTTTCATCTATCTGAGGACCTTTGTGCTGGGCACCATCAAAGGGACCTTTAAGTCTCAGAGAACAATTGGTGCTGTGAGCAGGATGGCGTGGCCGATTGCTGGCCCTTGGACAGCTCTGTAGGGAGACCGCTCTCGATTTATTTGTTGGTTCTAGACCATGGCTAGAGGAGAGGGCTTGAGACAGAGCTGGGGCTCCTGGGCTGGGCTTGCTGCTGCTCTGTGATTGCGACTCTCCCCTCGCCCGAGCGTCCTTAGCGCAAGAACGTCCACGTGAAGGGTGCTCACTGGCGGAGCACCAGGGCCGCCCGAAGCCACAGGGGAGATGTGGCTGACCAAGCAGCCCCTCTGGGTTGGTCGTTCCTCTGTGTCTCCAGAAGAACCAGCATATATCCAGAACCTCGTCCTATCTCCAGAGTCATTTGTTTTAAATCATCTTTGGGGGCAGGACCCTGATTTCTCTGTGTGTTTTGGGCTATTCCCAAGGAAGGCGGTGTTGGTTGGACCCCCCCGCCCAACGACCCTCATCTCATTGTCCCTGCGGCTCAGGCACTTTATGGCTGCATAACTCACTGTGGAACTCACATTAAAGGGCTCAGTTGCAATAGAGCTTTGTTTTGAACACTCTCTTGACCCACTTTTGAGGCTGTGGTTAGAGGCTTGTCATTTCCCTTTCTTGAGCAGCTGATCAAGTCCACACTCCAGCCACTTCCCTTATCAGGCTCTGCCTCATGGCCTGTGACCAGGTGCCACACGTACGGGACAACCAGGCATAGGCCCTAGGCCCTGGGGTTTATAATGCCAAGTCATTCAGATTAGCCAGTCCGTGGGAAGCCTGTGAAATCTAGTTAGTCCCACCCACTTGCCACACCCAGGCTGCTCCCACAGCTCCAGCTGACTGTTTTTCTACTCTTAGGTGCTGGGTCCCCCAGACCAGCCCTGCCTGGAGGCCTTCTCCCATCTGGAGGTTTAAGTAACAAAAAATTCTGCTTTTCATCTACCCGAGTGTGTGTGTGTGTGTATGCACATGCGCGTGTGCATCCATGTGTTGTGTCCACTCTCAAAAGAATCTTTAAGGACTTCCCTGGGGGTCCACTGGCCAAGACTCTGCCCTCAGTGCAGGGGGCCCAGGTTTGATTCCTAGTCAGGGAACTAGATCCCACATGCCTGCAACTGAGCGTTTGCATGCCACAACTAAAAATCCTGCATGCCCCAACAAAGACTGAAGCTCCCATGTGCCGCAATTAAGACAGCACAGCCAAATAAATAAATACTAAAAAAGAATCTTTAAATCTTGTATAACACCAGAGGACCAAACCCTTTCCGGCTCAGGAAAGGCTGGGAAGCACTAAGCCTACGCAGGTGTCTCGGAGCTTTCAGGGACCTGGGACCTGACCAAAATCTGGGTCTTGAGCAAAGAAGGCTTGTGGGGGTTAACGTGGGTAGGCTGCCTCCAGCATCAGCCCCAAAGGACAAAGGAAGTTGCTGCCCACCCACATCTATTCCCCTGCTTGTCCTGGGTCAGAACCACCAGAGAGACACCAAAACAGCCAGGAAGACAGATCATTCATTCACTCCCTCACTTATCCACACACATTCACGCATTCACTCACTACTTATTCAGCAAGCTTGTACACTGTAGGCCTTTAGGATAGAAAGATGATTAAGATTGTTCCTCCCTTGAAAAGCTCCTAGACCTGTTCCATGGGTAATAAATAATTACTGTGGAAGACATAAGGTGCCAGGAGAGCCCTGGGAAGAAGCCAGTCTCAGAGTGCAGGAAGGAGAGGTGGTGGGGCCACACAGGTGTGTACCTGGAGTTGAGATTAGAGAAGAAGCAGAAGGTGAAGGCACAGACACAGACAAGGGCAGGGAAGTTTCTCGCCATGTGTGAGCATCACATCAGACATCACTTCAAGGGCAAAATGAGAGCCTGTGGATGGAATTCTGGCTGATCTCCAAGGATGAGGAAATGTACATCAACAGAGAAAATGAGGATGCCGATGGAAGATTTTAGAAAGTAGGGTAGCCTCGTGTAGGCAGTGCACACCATAAACCGGACTTCAGATGTTTCAGAATGTGGCACTTCCGGATCCTGTTCAGAGGCCCAAGGCTTCCAACCCAGGGCGCAGCTGCAAGCACTTGCTCTAAGGCAGCTCCAGCATTGATTGTGTTAACTGCAGACTAATTCTCAAGTGTGTGTGTGTGTGCGTGCATGCGTGCGTGTGCGTGTGTGTGTGTATGTGTGTTAATCGCTCAGTCGTGTCCAGCTCTTTGCAACCCCATGGACTGTAGCCTATCAGGCTCCTCCATCCATGGGATTCTCCAGGCAAGAATACTGGAGTGGGCTGCCATTCCCTGCTTCAGGGGATCTTCCCAACCTAAGGACTGAACCCAGTGTTCCTGCTTTGCAGCCGGATTCTTTATCATCTGAGTCACTGGGGAAGCCCAGTTCTGGTGTGAAGAAACATGAACGACCAGCGACGCTTTGTGAATTAGGCTGGCTTCTCAAAGGATCTCACCATGTTACCTGCTTAGATTCCATTACTCACTCAGCAACTATTACCTCTCCGTGCCAGCGGTGTTGCAGGCTTGGAGAATAAGACAGGCGTCCCAGAGGGCAAATGTTCATAAACAAGTAATTAGTAATGCATGCATGCTAAGTCGCTTTAGTCATGTCCAGCTCTTTTTGACCCCATGGACTGTAGCCCACCTCTGACCATGAGAATATCCCAGCAAGAAGGCTGAAGTGGGGTGCCATTCTCTTCTCCCGGGGTCTTCTTGATGCAGGGATTGTGCCCACATCTCCTGCAGCTCCTGCTTTGGCAAGTGGATTGCTTGAGCCACGGAGGAAGCCCTGTAAATAGTAATCATACTCATTAAACCAGTTATTTTATTTCTGAAAGATTTTATCATGTGTACCATTTTTTAAAAGTCTTTATTGAATTTATTGCAATATTGCTCCTGTTTTGTGCTTTCTTTTTTTTTTTTTTTTGGCCCCTTGGCATGTGGGATTTTAACTCTCTGACCAGGGAACGAACCCACAGCCCCGCATTGGAAGGTGAAGTCTTAACAACTGGACGGCCAGGGAAGAAGTGGCTGATTTTCAATTGAAGAAAGTGCCATGAGAAATGATGGGGGGGGGCGGGAATAAGTGAAGTGGGGAGGTGGGTTTGTCAAGGAAGGTCTCTGAGAAATCAGATGCCTGAGTCCCCCAGGAAGAAGTGTTCAGGTGGGGAGAGCACACAGGCCCGGACATAGGAACATACTTCCTCTGCTCAAGGAGTGGAAGGGTGGTGAGCCCACCAGAAGGCTGTAAGCGCAGGCTTGATGTGCCCTGAGCATGGCTAGAGAAAGCCACCTCCAGACCCGCATGGAAGCTGCATCGTGGAAGTGACGATGGAGGCCTTGGGCTTGGACCAGGGCGGTGGGGGAGAGGAAGAAAAAGGCCCGAGGGCATAACCTTTCGGAGTCTCCATGGGCTATGGTGTCAGGCTGATTAGTGGGAAGTCAAGCTGCCCAGGGGATGTCCATAGACCTGGGGCTCCACCAGGGAGCAGTGCCTTCTGGCTTCAGTCTCGCTTCTGCTTTCTAGGGCTCTACATGCCCTCCACCCATTTGTGCACTGGTCCTGCCTTGCCTCCATGCCCCACCCAATGCTGAGGGTTCTGCAGTTTGTTCAAGGGCCGAGCTCTCTTCTCTGCATTGTCAGCTCTGTCCATCAGGCCACAGCTGATAAAAACAAACCCAAATTGTTCCTTTTCCCTAGTAGATGCACTGGCAGACAGGATCCAGAACCAGAAGTGAAGATTGCATACATCTTCCCTTCTGGCCCCAGCCTCTGGGCTTTTGAACCTAGAGTTGTGAAGTTTTTAGTGGCCAGTCACCAGACCGCCTCCTGCTTTCCAATGCAGGGAGAACTAGGTGGCCACAAAGACCACCACACAGTGGAAATGAGGCATCGGCACAGGAGCAAAGCAATCACGGGAGAAAGCAGTAAATTCTCCACATTCACTCACTCAGGACGCTCAGTCATGTCCAACTCTGTGCGACCCCATGGACCGTAGCCCACCAGGCTCCTCTGTTGGAATTTTCCAGGCAAGAATACTAGAGTAGGTTGCCATTTCCTCCTCTAGGGGATCTTCCTGACCCAGGGATTGAACCCATGTCTCTTATATCCCCTGCACTGGCAGGCAGATTCTTTATCACTGCTGCTGCTGCTAAGTCGCTTCAGTAGTGTTCGACTCTGTGTAGCCCCATAGACGGCAGCCTAGCAGGCTCCCTCATCCCTGGGATTCTCCAGGCAAGAACACTGGAGTGGGTTGTCATTTCCTTCTCCAATGCATGAAAGTGAAAAGTCAAAGTGAAGTTGTTCAGTCGTGTCCGACTCCTACTGACCCCATGGACTGCAGCCCACCAGGCTCCTCCGTTCATGGGATTTTTCAGGCAAGAATACTAGAGTGGGTTGCCATTTCCTCCTCTTGCAAGCAGAATCTTTACTGTCTGAGCCACCAGGGAAGCCCCAAATTACTCTAACACTGTATTAATTAATACAAGTACAGTAGCACTTGAAAGTGAAAAGTGAAAGTGAAGTCGCTCAGTCTTGCCCGACTCTTTGTGACCCCATGGATAGTAGCCTGCACCAAGCTCCTCTGTCCATGGGATTTTCAAGGAAAGAGTACTGGAGTGGGTTGCCATTTCCTTCTCCAGGGAATCTTCCTGACCCAGGGATCAAACCCAGATCTCCCACATTGTAGACAGACACTTTACCATCTGAGCCACAGGGAAGTCTGAAACACTTGAGACCCATGAGAAGTAAATGGGGTAGCACATGCGATATGCTGACCTTGCTCCAGGGCTTCCCCAGCGGCTCAGTAGTGAAAAACCCACCTGTCAGGGCAGGACACAAAAGAGACCCAGGTTCGATCCCTGGGTCAGGAAGATCCCCTGGAGAAGGGAATGGCCACCCACTCCAGCATTCTTGCCTGGAGAGTCCCATGGACAGAGAAGCCTCTCTCAAAGAGACAGACCCGACTGAGCAACGAACAGACACATGGTTAGAAAGGTATTTCCTTTTAAGTCATTTAAATAAACCACTCTTTATATTTTATTGAGTAGTTCAAATGAAACTCAAAAGGTTCAGAAGGGTGAATGGAGAAAAATAAGTTTCTTTTCACATCTCTCCCTCAACCACCCAGCTGACCTCTTGGGGCAACCATTACTACCAGAGCCTTGTGCATATGTCCCAGATATCACAGTCAGCTAAAAGCAGGTGCAAGAACAGTGGGGGAAGGCCAGACAATACACTGCATGTTGCTGGGACAGTGACCCATCACACAGAAAGATGAAATTGGCTCTCTACCTTCACCATGCAGAAATGTCACTTCTAGATGGGTTAAAATCCTAAAGGATAAAAGGAAAAGCCACACTCTTGGGATAGGGATGAATTCCTGAAACACAGTAAACATGAACCATAAAGGAGAAGGTTGAGAAAGTCTATCTACTTCATTAAAACAAACAAGGTGGGCTTTCCGCGTGGTGCAGTGGATGAGATTCTGCCTGCCGATGCAGGGGACACAGGTGCGATTCCTCATCCAGGAAGAGTCCGCAGCCCACGGAGCAACTGAGCTCTAGAACCCGTGCACCACAACTACTGAACCGCATGGGCCTAGAGCCTGGGCTCTGCCGCAAGAGAAGCCACCACACTGAGAAGCCCAAGCACAGTGCAACGAAGAGGAACCCCCAGTCGCCGCAAACAGAGAAAGCCGGCGAGCAGCAGTGAAATCCCAGTACAGCCAGAAATAAACAAATAAAACTTCTGTTAGTCAAAAGACAAGTCACAGTCTGCAGAAGGACATTTGCAAAGGATAAAACTGACCCAGGACTAATACTTGAAAAAAAAAAAAAAAACCACCTACAAATACCTGCTCAGACCTACTAGTTTGGCAAAATTTAAAGAGTTTGAGAATGCTAGCTCTTGAAGACAGGAAGTTACAGGATTGCTACTCTGGGGGACAGCCACATCAACAAAACAAAGAGGAAGAAAGCCATATGATCATCTCAACTGATGCAGAAAAAGCATTTGACAAAATTCAACAACCTCCATGGTAAGAACACTTGACAGATTGGGAATGGAGGGAAACTACTTCAACATGATAAAGGCACGTATGACAAACCTGCGATGAACATCACAATCAGCTTGAAATGCTAGAGGTGTGTCCCCTAAGATCAGGAGCAAGCGGAGGTGCCTACCTGCACCACTTCTCTTCAACATAGTGCTGGAAGTTCTAGCAAGATCATTAGGCAAGGGGCAGAAACAAAAAGCATTCAAACCACAAAGAAGGAAGTGAAATCGTCTCTGTTTGTAGACAGTCTGATCTTACATGTAGAAAACCCTAAATATCCCACCAAAAAAAAAAGGAAGCCACCAAAAAACTATTAAAACTAATATAGAATGTAAAATGGTTCAAACCATTTTACAAGAAAAACAGTATAGCGGATTTCTCAGACAGAATGAAAATGACCACATGACCCAGCAATCCCACTTTCAGGTATACATCAGAATTGAAAGCAGGGTCTTGGGGAGATATGTGTACACTCATGTTCATAGCAGCATTCTTCACAGAAGCTAGCTGTAGAAGCAACCCAAGTGTTCATTTAAGGATAAATGGATAAACAAAATGCACTAGACATTAATACATACAGTGGAATAAATATTATCCAGCCTTTGAAAAGGAAGGGAATTCTGACACAGGAGACAACATGGATGAACCTTAAGGACAGAGTGCTAAGCGAAGTAAGCCAGCCACAGAAAGACTAAATGCTGTATGATTTGAGTTATATGACTTGAGGCACTTAGAGTAGTCAAATTCATAAAAAGAGTAAGTCTGATGGTGGCTGCCAGGGGCTGGGGATAAGCAGGGTGGGGAGTTATTGCTCAGCAGGTTAAGGAACGGCAGTTTGTGAACGGACTCAGTACCACTGAACTGCACACTCAAAAAATGGTCAAGATGGCAAATTTTATGTGAAGTGTATTTTACCACAATTTAAAAAATTGTTTTCTAAGTAGCAATTTTGTTGGGCATTTAATGAGAGAACGTATATAGAATAGTGAGCCCAGGAAATTAGCTGAGCTGATCCCTCATGGTTTGCACAACTAGGGCTGTGCACACCCACACTGTGTCACCAACTGTGTGAGCTACAATAGATCTCTGGAGAGGGAGAGACACTGTGACTGGGCTGGGCCTGGGGGCAGGGAGGGGCTTCTGCAGATTGGGGGGGTGGGCAGGAAAAGAGTGAGGAGAACGTGAGGGTGGATAGCCCAGGGCTTAGGAGAGGGGAGGGTGGTCACGTTTCCCTCACCACCTCCGTGGGCCAGGATTCAGACACTAGCCAGAGGTGCTGGACCCGAGGCCTGAGCTTTTCATGGGGGAGAAATAGAACCTTCTGGGCTGAAGGCAGCTGCTCAGAACCCCAGTGACCACGGCTGACCCCAGACCGAGCCCAAAGTGGCTGCTGCCTCTGTACCTACTTCTGAGCTGGGTGGGCCTCATTCACCCCACAGTCCCAGGAGGCCATGCAAGGGTGGAACGTCCACAGCAGGCTGGCTGGGTGACTGAGGTGGGAGAGGGAAGGGAGGATCTGCCCACTGCAGCCCTGGGGGCGGGGGAGAGCGCCTGGTTCACATCCTGA